>OY735204.1:45212988-45442988 GCA_963457665.1 Thysanoteuthis rhombus | reverse complement strand
CACACAATTTGGAGAACTACTACTCACTACAACTTATCCAAGCCCGATACTGAGCTTCACTAGAAAGCCCCATCATTATGCAAGTATATATGATGCTTTATTATCAATTTTGCCAAGTTTTTACCTTCTTCCGAACTTTCAGTTGCTTTTTATCACAAGTTCGAATCCGACTATAACTCTACAGCAACAATTAAACAGCGTAATCAGAAATAAAGAGTAAGTCTCTGTGATGAGAATCAAACTCACACTCTAAAGCCAGAAGGAGTCCAGTATATGCCTATCTGATATAAACATTCAGTCATGGGCTTACTTTTTATTTCTGATTACATTGTTTAATCTTCGCCATTGAATTATGGTCTGATTCAGAGTTGTGGTAAAAAGCAATTGAAAGTTAGGATGAAGGTAAAAAGATAGTCAAAATCAATAACAATGTTGCAATACTTCATTCAATAATGAGAATAAATTTGGGAAGATTGAAAAATATATTGTTATACTTGATGCTGGATAACATTTGCAATGTTTTTGATTTTTAGTTGATTTTTTTTATTTAGATTAAATATCCATTTTATACATCATAACCCAGCATATACAGTACCCTGGAAATTGGAAGCATCTTTGAGAGTTGAGAACTGCTGCAAATTTTATACTGGCGAGATTTCTAGTTTATTCAATGTGGTTTGAAACTTGTAATTATATAATCATTTTAGTCCTTCAGTCAGTAGGAATCTTGTTGGTTTAGCCGGCAATTCACCATTTACAAGACTTCAGTTGTAATAAGCAATTTCTAGAGAAGATATTATTCTCTGGTGCTGCAGGTGTCAGGTGGTTCTACTCATCAGCCATATATTGGTCAAAGTAGTCCTTCTTGCCTCAGGCTGACTGTATGATGAACAAGATTCTCTCTGGTCTTCTTTCTGGTTGCCACATGAGGTGGTTCTGCCACTGGCAAGAAGTCTCCATCTTGCTCTGATGCTTCTAGCTATTCTGCTTTACAGTGCTGTCTATCCGTTGAGCAGACATCTGGTTTATATAAAGCAATGCTGGTCCCCAGCCACAACCTGCGAAATTAGAAAAATTTTGCCAATCGGAAAACTTCTTCAGTTTGATATTGTTCCCAAACATTTTTTTTTTTAATCCGAAGAGTTTTGATAACACTACTTTTATTCCTATTAAAATATGAATCTCCATTATTTCTGTTCTATAAATCTACTCTAAGAGTGGATCCTTGTTCTGTTTGAGATTATCCAGTAAGTCATAATGTGTGAAGATCATTAGAAACCACCAACCAAATCTATCAACATAGTCAAATTAGGTTTCTTCCGTATTTAAATGATTCTGGCTGGCTGGCTGGATATCCATCTATTTGATTATGAATGTGTTGCATGTACAAAAGAGCTTGAAGGCTGAAGATTTTAGCATTGACTCTTTATCGTGTAAAGAAATAACAGTGTTAATAGGGTTTTTTTTTAATTTCTTGCAAAATTAAATTTCTAGTAAGGGGATCAAATACCAATAAAATTTCATGCTAAATTGAACCTTTGATTTTTATCTGGTAGCATTCACGATTGTTTTCAAAAAATTTACATGTATCAATGATGCAATAAAATGTAAAATAAGTAATCAATTGATCGATCCCTCACAATGCGGTAAGCTGCAAAAGACGTTAGTCATACAATGGTTTCTACTGAGTAACTAACAAGACCAGTTTTTTTTTTGAATTAAAAAAATGACTGTTTATGATGCCCAAGGGATAAGAATATTTGTTTCTGCTTTAATAACCTGATTTCAGCATGTACAAGTTTTTCCTGTATCCAAAAGAAGAAAAAATCATATAATAAAAATGCCAAAAAGTTTGAAGAATGAAAAAAGTTTAGAATATGATAGTTTTGTGACATATCTACCATCACAGCAGCTCTTTTATCAGAATATAAGAAGACTCGACAAATGAGTAAGACAAAGCAACAACAGCTCACCCAAACTATTCACAGCTTGCCTAGAAATGGTCTTCCAAATCTTAGATAGGAAATCTTAAAGGAATCAAAATACCTGAGTAACATCAGATTTGATGATGACATTGTCCTTTTTGCAGAAAACCTTCATGAGTTCTTAATAATGCTAGATGAGCTGAATAAAGAACTTTGATAATAAGCTTTAATAAAACCAATGTTACGTGAAACAAATACAAGGAAGATGAAGACACAACGATCAGGATAATGCAGTGCAAAAGAAAGTCATCATCATCAGTCTTTTAGCGTCCGTCGTTAGACATAGACCTTCCCCAGGATTTGCCACACTTCTCTATCATGGGCGTCATGGAGCCAGTACTTCCTGAACTTGTCTCGTTCATCTCTCCATCTAACATTTTGCCGGCCTCGGTTGCACATATGGTCTCGGGGAATCCATGTTGTGAGTCATGATGTCCATCGATTGTCAGCCATTCTTGCAACATGGCCAGCCCACCGCCATTTCAGATTTTTTATGGATTCTATGATGTCCCTAAATCTTGTCTTTTCTCGGATGTACTGAGCTGTCTTGTGGTCTCTCCATGTGAGGCCCAGCATTATTCTTTCATGTGCACGTTGCATGGTTCTCAGCTTACGGGTCTGTTTCTTGCTCCATAAGTGACTATTGGGAGGATGCATTGGTTATACACCCTTCTCTTTAGGATTAATGGGATCTTATTATTTTTGAAGGTTGAGCTAGCTCTGCCAATGTTTCATCTATCTGGGACAATGAATCTGCATGAAATCCTCAAAAAGAGAAGAGATCAAATGAAGAATCACTTTAAGTTGGCAAGCTTTCAATAGAGACAGCTTGACCTTCCAAAACAAGAAGATCCCAGTAATTTTAGATAGAAACGTCTACAACCAGTACATCCTCCTGATAGACACCAATGGTCTCCTATATAACATATCATGAAATACCAGTATAATGAAAATTCAAAGTTTAACATATATACATGCATACAATGATAAGCTTTTATACAGTTATACACTTGAAAATCAGTCAAACACTGGCAAGAAAATATTCATTCTGACAGGGCTGGGTTAGGCTTAATAGGAGCTCAAAGTACAGGTCAACTTGAGGATTCTCTACCCTAAAGATATATATATATATATATCACTATAAAGACGAGGAATGTTTGCTTCTTTGTTACTTTGTTTCTGACTAATTTTATGTTTTATAGTCTCCTGAATGGTTGCACTCAACATACTGGAGATTTGGGTAATTTGACACTGACCTCTGGTGATAGTTGAAGGTCAATTTAGGGTTTGGTCAATTTTGGCATTTTCAAATCTCGGGGAGATGTCTGCACCCAAGGGCCTTAAATTTAGGTGCTATAAGAATAACTTGACCCAACAATGAGCATAGGATAGAGAGTGCTGACCTATGTCAACCCATAAAATTTGGAGTCAGGGCAATTTCAGCATTTTCAAATCTCAAGAAGACTGCTGTAAAATTTTGTACAAGCATAACTTGGTGCCAAGATGAACACAGGATTAGTGCAACTGACCTCCGAGGTTCCTACAGGTCAATTTAGGGCAAAAACCATTATTTCCACTCTAATTTGTGAGTTTCTATTTGAAGATTCATTCTTTTCAAACTCTGCTGGAAAAAATTGGAAACTTTTTTTTTTTAATTTGATGTGCTTTCAATCTATCAGATAACCCTATAACAAACCAGTGCAATACAGATATACAGATAGATTGGAAAATATACACACTCACACACACACAAATAGATAGATAGACTGGAATGTTGTTTTCTATGTATCTGTTCATGTGTATATACACGCAAACATACTGTCTCCCTTTTATTTGTGTAAATCTTAAATTGACCTTTAGAGGTCACCAAAGGTCAACACCACCAATCCTATATTCATTGTGGGGTCTGGTTTCCCTTGTATACAAATTTGCAGCCATACAATGCAGCCATTCGAGAGTCTTTGAAAACCTGAAGGCAGAAACAAAGGAACATCATCTTTATAGTATAGTTTTATATATATATATATATATATATATATATATATATATATATATATATATATATATATATATATATATATATATATATATATATATATAAAACTATACTATAAAGATGATGTTCCTTTGTTATATATATATATATATATATATATATTCAGATTGGGCGTAACAAGCCACCATAGGCAAATCTTTTTCATCTATTAAACCATGGCCTCCTTGAGGCCCCCAAAATCTGCCCAGAGGCCCCTTAGAGTTTTGGGCCAAGAGTGTTGTGCCTCAAGTGTCTCCTGTTTAATATGGCATTTTTTTTTCACAAATGATTAACATTTTGGATCATGTGGAAATAACCAAGGAGTATAAGGCATCAACCAACATACAAATGAGTTGGAAAAGTGGGGCAGTTTTCATTGTTAAAGCCTCTAGATCCAAAGGGAATGTCCAGATTTGACTCTTTCATCCAAGGAAAGATTTTGCTGACATCTGACATTAAGCTTGAGGCTTACAAAGAAGACACACAAACTTTACTTTTCAAAGGTTTTTTTTTTTTGATGAATTTGAAAAAAAATAAACAAATAAAGCAAAAACTTATCTTAGAATGTCATATGTATGTCTGCAGACAATGTTGAAATATATTTAGGTTTTAGCTCAGTTTCCTTGGATTTCAGCACTAACCTATTGAGTAAGAAGACCACCTGCATTTTTATAGAAAATACGTTGAGATTATTCTAGAAAAGGCTCTTTAAGACATAGGAATAAATTTCTTTGGGAGAAAATTTGTACATATAAATAAATTACTATATATATATATGTATATATATATATATATATGCCTATATATATGCCTATAAAATACATCAAAAATACGAAATAATGTAATGAGCGGTGTGCAGGGATCAAATCCACATCCATAAAAAACAGCCTAGATGTAGCTCTCTGCAAGTAAGAGCAGAACCATATAAAGGATGCTTCCTACTGGATGTGGGTTCAGGCCTGGCAAGATGCTTATTTCTTTCTTTATTTGAATGATCAGAGGCTAATCGATTTGGTACTGAGTAACATCGGTGCCGAGCAAAATATAGATCCTACATAAATGTCTTTATGATCATTACATATATATATATATATATATATATATATATATATGTATATATATATATATATATATATATATATATATATATATATATATATATATATATATGTATGTATATAAATGTATACATACATACATATATATATATATATACTAGCTGAATCATTTGGCGTATACATATATATATATGTATATATATGTGAGTGTATGTGTGTGTGTGTGTATGTGTATATTGAACAGAAAGTAAGGGTTCAGAGTTATATCATGAATAGCACTCCCCCTCTAAAATGTTTAAGAATCTTTCTCTTTCTCAAAACCTTTTTAATTCAATTTTGATTTAGGAAAATGTCTCTTTCACTTCATCATGAAACAGGGTTCCCTCCTTTCAAACCCTTCAAAGAATCATACATAAACATATGAAATAATAATGGATGAAAAGTATTTTCCATTTTGGCATTATTCAGCATTTGTCAAATTATCATGCAAAAGGATTATATTGTAGTAAATTCAGTTCCACGTAAGATAGACAAACAATAGCCACACTGACCTGCACCTACGTAGCAAAAATGAAGACATTCTGTGCAGTAGTAAACAAACGGAAACCATTTTTGTTACAACAGATAAGGGAAAGCCCCGGGTAATAATGAAGAGGGAAGCGTCTCTAATTAAGCGTGTTGTCTGAAAAAAAAAAACAGCCCTGAGCAGCAAAACTATATTCAAGGAGGTTGCTTGAGGTAAGGTATCCAAATCATCTTGATGCCAAATCGTTACAAAAATGTTTAAGGCCTGATATTCGATCACCTTTGAAGCCCTGACACAAGGTGAAATGTTTGGAATGGGCTAGGAAGTATTTGAAAATTGACTTCAGTGTTGTGATGACAAGTGCTGAGCTACCCTCGATGGATCGAGTGGATAAATTGAGTGTTAGTTGCATTGCAAGCATCAGCAAGGTGGTGGAGAAGTTATGTTTTTGGTTGGAATCGTGGGAGACAACTTTGTTAGACCCTGGCATGTATCAGATGCAGTAAAAATGAATTCTCAGGCTTATATTGAATTTTTGATAGAAAATTTCAGTCTCGGGTTATTAACAAATCTCTTGGCCTATGTACTAAACTTTATGCAGGACAACGTCCCTTCATACAGTGCGCACACAACGGTTGACTACCTGACTAAAATAGGTTTCTGAAATGGTAGATTAATGGACAGGCCACTATTTTTTCCTAAATGTCAACCTAATTGAAACTCCCTTGAGCATCCTCAAGAGGAAAGTGTATGAAAATAGACGTCAGTTTATTTCCTAAAGAGACATGGCTAACTATTCTGACAAGTGCGGAAGCTATTACAGCTGGAGAAATTCAAAATTTAACAAAATCAGTGGATGATCGACTAATATCTGTGATTCTTGGCAAGGATCTTATATTTCAAAGTAAATAGATTGTACCGGAGTCTTTGTTTCAAAAGTTGCATGATGTTAATTTATAGGCTTCAAAATTTCATGTTTATCAGTTTTTGTAGTTTGTTTAAGCTATCCTTAATTCTGTGTGCTATTTAATGATTTAATCAGAATATAATTAGTGTAGTGCTGTTTTCTACCGCACTTAATAATTTGGTACAATAAAAAATACCTTGTCTTCTTCATCAACTGTAAATTCAAGTTCAGTATTCACAGGCATTGCATAATAATGCCATGCAAATATTTGTGTAAAAAATGATCAGTCTTCTTCCATTGTAGCAGAATTCAGAAGGGAAAAACCTACTTGCATAATAATTTGGCACACACTGTAGTTACATTTTAAATAGAACTCCCCTCTAAAACCCTTTTAAAAATATGTTCTAAAAAACTTTTTTGCTTTAAAACGTCCCTTTAGGTCCACTGAGTAGGCTTACCAAATATGGTCGGGCAGCACCTATGTTTATTGTTTTTATAGCTTGACAGACACACAAACACCTCTGATTTTTATAGATAGATAGATAGATAGATAGATAGATAGATAGATATTCTAGAAAACTTGACAGCTTTAAACACTAAACATTAAAAAACTTTTGAAAAACATTTTGTGTCACTTTCCAAATCCGTCAATGCAATTTATATAATTTTCTCCAGAGTCTTTTTCCGTTTTTCATATACTTTGTTATTATGGTACAACATGTAAATTTTCTCTTGTTTGGATCATCAGTTGTTTACCTTGTAACCGTTTCGGGGATTTGAAAAAATAAAACAGATATATCATTATAAATTATTGATATTAATTGAAAGAAAAAAAAAATTCTGTAAAATAATCCATTTTATTTTAGCAAAAGGGGAAAAGATCCTTCAGTAGAGGTGTATTTGAAGCAGGCATGGTTTCTGCTTGATAGGGTCAGCCTCGGAAGGGGGGAGTAGAAATCACAGACTGGAATATAGATATACTTACAAATGTCAATTTACAAGCTAGGAAGCTGAAGTCTTTGACGACTAAGAAAAAGGGTTTTTTTCTGTTTATTATTCATTTTTATATTCTATTTCCTGAATTGTACTATTTGAAAGAAAAAAAAAGAATTCTGTTAAATTGCCTTGTTTATTATTGTTAACTAAACCCTAAACTTGTTTAAACTGCAATCTGTATTTTCCATGATTTATATGATGAAAAGAAAAAAATGGCCTTTATTCCCAAGACTCCATTAGAGTGAGTCTCAAGAAATATTTTTTCACGAAAACCAGAACATGATGAAAACACCAACACTTCCTTTTTCCATTTTTAAATTAAAATTTTTTTTTCTTTAGGATATGACTTTGAACTGGGCTCCAGGCAACTACACTGTTGGGTCACTATTCTGAGGGGTAGCAGATCTCTATAGTCAGTGCATGTCTGCTATGTTGGAGCGTCTTGGATCTTTGCTTTAAGTTGCAAACAACCATACTATCTGGAGTATCTGTGCTTGAAAATTGTGGACAACCGTACTATCCAGAGGTTCTGTGCTTAGAATTGCAAACAGCTGTACCATCAAAATTATCTTTCAAAGGGATAGTAAAACTTTAGAGCCAGTTTGGTGTCTACCAATTGCAGGTCAGTCTTAGAGTCAGAATACTCTTGCAAAGGGGCGGCAGACCCTCATAGCTAGCTTGCATCTGCCAGGAGGACACTTCTGTCAAATCTATGACCTTGGAATCCTGCCCCTATCTGTGTAACCTTGATGAATCATTGGATAGTAACCCTTGGTTTAAAGAATGGGGTTAGCCCTAGGCAAGCTGGCCTCACCTTAAAAATCCATTGATCTGGCTGGAGGAAAAATCCATGCACAGGTCCCACTGTCTATGGTCCTACTACTGTGAAAATCTCTCCCAACTATCTTTGCTCAAGAAGCCAAGCCACTCATTCATATTCTTACATATATATATATATATATATATATATATATATATATATATATATATATATATATATATATATATATATATATATATATATATATATATATTTATAAAACAAAATTGAAACTGAGCAGGACACCTAGCAAGAAGGAAAATGATGCAAAAACAAAAGTTTAGACGTCTGTTACCCGAAGAATAGCAGATGCAATAGAAGAAAATCAGGCAAAGATAGGGAGGAGAGATAGAAAGGTTTGGTGTTAAGAAATTGCTGAGGTTAGCACAGTTATGGTCAGCATGGAAGGAGCCTGGAATGGCCTTTGCTCGGCAGAGGACTTATAATGGCTTCTGCAGATGACAATATATCAAAAATTACCGTGATGATATTTCTGAATAGAATATCCAGTGTTTAAATCCGATTGGCTAAATCTTGGTGCCATATTTTTATTTCTGGGTTGTTTCTCAAGCGGTGTTTTTTTCACATTAAATGAAATATACTCTTCCCTTGGGCATCTGCTGCCACTTTTCTGGGGTGGAGGGAATGATATATTTCCAGGGTAGCTGTAAAAGGGTATATTCTGAATATAATACTTAATGGCAACCCTGTCATTAGAGTGAATAATAATACAGTCAGTTTATATGGGAATATCAAGTTTGGCTTAAAAAACAATTGTACCGTATCATTATCCTTTGTTGACATTCAAGTTCCAAATTTCAAACCCCATCATCAATGGTGAGAAGGTTCAGTCCAGGGGGGTTCAAATGCCCCATTTGACTTTAACAGATGCTCATGACTTTTGTCCATCTCTGATCACTGACCCCCCCAAAAAGCCAATAGATTTAAAAAAAGCAAATAAAAACAATGGATCATAAAATTCAGTGCTTAATGAAGCAAATTAGTCAGAAAAGAATAAAATTGTTAAAGATATATCAATGAATAGATAATTTTTTTGCTACAAATCTATTTCGCACTGATGCCTGATCTCCAAGAGAATCTAATAAAACTCTATATTATGATATTGAATGCTCTGAACAAGAAACAATTTTATAAAGAAATTAAAATTCAGAAAAGAATTGTAAATATATAAAAGATATACAATGATAATAATAAAGTACCGGAAGGCATTCATTTAGGTATGTATACAATTGTAAAGTAACCGAGAAAGAAAGGACTTCTTTAATACGTCTTTTTGATGAATACATCCTCCTCACATGACGTTTCATTTTCAAGTAGTAACCCTACAATGATAATTCATTTTCTTTAAACAATATTAATGATAAAATGGCCATGATTTACTTGATTCTATATGTATTGAGAAATGAATATATGTGATCTGATAGTATGATTATAAATTGTGTTATACTATATAAAAACCTTCTTGGAATGATCTCCAGTCATTACACGTTTATGTATCACAAGGCAATGTAAATATATCAAACAATTGAAGAAAATATGGCTGCTGCAGGAATTGAACCTGCCACCAGTAGGGTAGCTGCTTCAACATAGCAATGCTCTTCCCATTGAGCTGAACAACTACCTAAATTCTCATCTCATTTATTCTTCTCTCTTAGATTGGTAGCATCTTTGACTATTTTCAAGAGTTCAATAGAATGGAGTTTATGTTACATTTGTAACTAGACTTACAAGTCTGTGTTTCAGGGTATAAAAGTATATTGTTTTTTCTTCACTAGGGCATTCCCTAGGGTATCTTTTTTCCAAGTGGATTCCCAATCCATTATCTCTATCTATTTTTCTCTCTCTCTCTCCAGATATATATATATATATATATATACATATACATAAATATATGTATATTTTAAATATATATATATGTATATATATATATATATATATATATATATATATATATATATATACATATATATATATATATTAAAATTGAATAAAAAAGCAACAAATTATTATCTATTTCAGAGAAGGTATATATATATATATATATATATATATACATATATATATATACACATATATATATATATATATATATATATATACATATATATATATATATATATATATATATATATATATATATATATATATATATACACATATATATATGTATTGATTTTTACTGTTTTTTGTTCAATTTATGTTTAGAGCTGGCATGTTACTATGAAAATGAAGCTTACTTTTGTCTTATATATAAAAACATATGAAACAGACTGTTGTGAAAGTAAAAATCCATTATATTTTTTTAAATTGACTATATATATGTATATATATGTATATGTATATATATATATATATATATACATACATATATATATATATATATATATATATATATATATATATATATATATATGTGTGTGTGTGTGTGTGTGTGTGTGTGTGTGTGTGTGTGTGTACATGTATGTGTGTGTGTATATGCATGTATGTATGCACATGGGAAGCCATTTATTTTAATCATGGATAATTTTATCCAATGGTTATTGTTATCAAAATCAGTTGGTCCTAAATTCTATATTCAAGATGAATTTAAAATTATATCAAAATAGGTCTGCTTAGTCACTTAATAGAAACCATTACATGATCAAAGTCTTTCATTAGTAAGCCATGTTGGGGTTGATCAATTAAAAAATTGGAAAATGGGGTTATTGATGAATTATTCACTTCAATTCCCTTTTGGGGGTGCTATGATCACTGAAAAATTCTGCTTTTTCAATAAAACAAATATTAATGCTGCTGGACACAAGTTAATGACACATTGCCTTTGACCATTGCCAAGAATAGATTTACCTCTCTGCTAAATTTCAGTTCTGTTGGTGCAAAATTATTGTTAAAAACCTGGAAAACTAGATAGAAATCACCAGAAATGACCACTGGTGATCTTAAATGACCCCCCCCCCCCCAAGTCCAATCTCTTTCTGCATGTTAACTTTGACGTCAAAAGGTGAACCCATTTGCTCAATTTCAGTATTGTCGCCCACAACTTTGAAAATAGGCTAGAAGTCACATGTGCCCATATGCTAAGTTTCACTGTCCTCAGTGTAAAATTGTGGCCTACAGCTCGAAAAATTGGCTTGAAATGACCAAGAAATGACCTCTGGTAACTTTAAATGACCTCAGAGGTCAACTTTATGTTTGACCTTTGCCATGGAAAGCTTCATAGGTGCTAAATTGTGGCTCAGTTTTTTTTAATGACCAGAAAACACCTTGCTTTGAATGACCTTAGAATTTGGGTCACAAAGATTGCAGTCTGTGCTTTGAGATGATGTACCCATATGCTAAATTTCACCATTCAGAATTGTGGCCCAGAGCTCTGAAAATTGGCTAGAAATGACCAAGAAATGACATCTAGTGGTCAACTTTACATAGCCTACATTTTAAGTTGATCTTTCTCTAGTCTACATACAGAATATCAGGTTGATAGGCCCCTCAGTCTGAGCAGAGAAGCATAAATAAATGAGTATACAAAAAGAGTCCTGATATTATCATATATATATATATATATATATATATATATATATATATATATGTATAAGTATATGTGTTAATTATAAAGACATTAGACTTAACACATGCTGTTGGACGTAAACTCTCCATTCTACTGAATGATATATGTATATTTATACATATATATATACTCACATACACAAACTCACACAGTTTTGTCGAGCAGCACAGAGCCAAAAAGAGTACTAAGATTTTGAGGCAGCAATCTTCCAAGTGTGTAACATCCACTTGCTTTGATAATCTGCAAAATTTTGATCTTTACCTGGGCTTGAACACCATTTACTGATAGTTGGTAAAAATACTTACGTGCATACATACAAACACATGCCAGACTAAGCTAAGCTTTGTGTGTGTGGGCGTGTATGTGGGCACAGATGTATGCATTAAGGAGAAGGGTGGGGAGTCTTATTTGCATGATGCTTATTTGCATGTACAGGTGTAGCTTGATTGGTGCAGTTAATTTATTCCGAAATATCTCCGTATTGTTCAAAACCACACTATTTAAAGTCTTATTATAATTTGATGAAGCGGTCTACTTTCTCCAGGTCTGTGACCTTGATTTTGATCTTAGTGTTCTCATTTCGAACGTGGTTGTTGCACAAGATCTTTGTCGTGCTGAAGTTCATGTGTAGGTTGAATTTCTTGCTCTCTTCATTCAGGTCTTCTATCATTAGTTGGAAGTTGAGTAGGTTCTCTGCAGAAAGAGCAATGTCCTCTGCAAATCTGAGGTTGTTCAGATATTTGTCGTCTAATTAGATTCCTTTATTCTCCGAGTCTAGTCTTCTGAAGATCATCTCAAGGCAGGCTGTGAAGAGTTTGGATGAGCTGGTATCACCTTGTCTTACCTCTTTTTGGAGCTGAAATGGGCTCTGAGTCTTTATGTAGCCTGATAAAGGAGCTGCTGTGATTGCATATATGTTTCAGCACTTTGACATATACTGGATCTACATCTTGTTGAGTGATAGCCTTCATGACCTTGGGGATTTCTACTGAGTCAAAGACTTTTTTGAAGTCGATAAATGCCACAGCAAGTGGTAGCTTATATTTTGCTGCTTTTCCTTTCAGCTGATTTATGGAGTGCAGGTGGTCCATGGTCAGGTAGTTTCTTCTAAAGCCAGACCACTATATCTACCTAGGACAATGAATCTCCATGAGACCTTCCAAAGAAGAAGAAATTAAGCGAAGAATCACTTTGGGATGGCAAGCCTTTGACAGAGTAAGCTCAACTTTCAAAAACAAGAAGATCCTATCAATCCTACAAAGAAGAGTATTCAACCAATCCATCTTCCCAATAGTCAATTATGGAGCTGAAACATGAAACTTAATCAAGTGACAGACCCACTAATTGGAAAGTATGCAACGTGCACATGAAAGGATTATGCTCAAACTCTCATGGAGAGACCAAAAGACAGCCCAATACATCCGGAAGAAGATAGGAGTCGGGGACATCATAGAATCCATTAAAAAACTCAAATGGCAATGGGCTGGTAGTGTTGCAGGAATGGCAGACAACCAATAGACATCGACATGGATCCCCAGAGATCACAGGCCGGCAGAGTATTAGATGGAGAGACGAACTAGACAAATTCAGAAAGTACAGGCTCAACAACGCCCACAATAGAGAAGGGTGGCGAATCCTGAGGAAGGTCGATGTCCAACGACGGACGTTGAAAGACTACTGATGATGATGATGATGATGATGATGATGATGATGATGATGATGATGATGATGATGATCATCATCATCATCATCATCATCTCCTCCTCCTCCTCCTCCTCCTCCTCCTCCTCCTCCTCCTCCTCCTCCTCCTCCTCATTTGTACAGCAATACCTTAGATGCACTGCATCAAAACCCTCACTGAACGAAACCTCACAATTCAAGTTATTGCTGTATTGGAAAATCAAATCTTTTCAGGGAATAGCTTTAAACCAATATTAATAAAGATTGATAAAAATGAATCTTCCTAGTATTTGTAAATTTTAAGGAAGTTTGTGCTTTTAAAGAACTTCAGTAATCATATCTATTCATAGATTAATTTTTCGATAGACAGATAATTAAAATGTCATGTCAAAATAAGAGACTGAATTTCAGTTTCTATTTCTTTTTTTTTTTTTTTCATCCAGGATCCAAAGGAATGCAGCACAACTTTGAAGAGAGTTGAGAGGAAGCTTTTAACCAAATGGAAATACAATAAGAAAAGCAAGATCAAAAGAATCTTTTTTTTTTATTAATTTTTGTTTTCAGATAAATAAATGTACCGAATATTTTACCACTAGTTGACTTTTATTTCACGAGCTTTGATGCATGAACAAATACCAATTGCTCTTCTACTGTTCTTCATCTACGTACAGGCACATGCATAAAAGCAATGTCTTTCATTTAATCATCTTCAGGTACAGGGGTAGATCAAGGATCTTGAGCGGTCTAATCAAACAATGGATAAAATTAATTTTTGTTTTTAAGATCAAGTTATGATTACTTGGGATTGTTCGGGGGTTTTATTCATAAAATTTCCTTCTCCAAATATTAAGAAAATATTTTTGAATCATGTTTAGCTCAAGCAGAACGGGTCCAGACTCCTCGGACCTGTTTCTGGATCCGTACCTACAATATTTTTCTGTTCATTAACAGATTCTACAAAATATTGCAGCCCATTTCATATAATACAAAACAAATCTGATTTAAAAGTAAAAAAATGTAATCAGGTATTTTTATAGGAATCTCTTGATTTCTGATTAGCATCTTGGATTTTACAAGTTCTTTTCTGATTTGTAAGTATTCTATTAATTTATGCACAATGAGAGAAATTTTGAATCAGAATCAATAGATAAAAACGTATATTTGAATTAAATATGAATATGATATAGCAGTAATTCTGTTAAGTAGTATCCATGAAGTAACCACTCTGTACAATGGTTCCACTCAAAAACAATTCCTATCTTAGCCAATTCTCATACAGGACTGCTTTCACTTGGTTTGAATGTCTTGCAATGTTAATTTACTTCTTCTTAATAACCACCTCCTGTATGCAGCTCTTAGCTATTTTTCCATAACAGAAAATATGTCCCATAGATCTCTCTTGAATGTCTATAGGGATGTATGTGTTATGAAAAATTAAGTAAATAATATTTTCTCGGCTTTTACGATCACAGATATTGCGTAAAACTCATGCAGAAATTATTTCACATTACAGGACTGGACAAGAAAGACATACAGACGAAGCGATCTGCTGATCCTGTGCATTTCTTCCTGAAGATGGGTAAATTTTCATCAATTTTTTATATGATATGGATTTATGATCGTTTGTTATGTGAAGGTGTATCAAGTAAGCAGAAACATAACTTTTAATCTTATCTTGTTTCTTTTAAACGCTTGGTTCACCCTTTTTTTAAGTATCTTAATGGGTAAGTATTAAAAGGGTTAAATGGTCGGAGATATCCTAATTCTGTAGTTTACACTGGCTTCTAAAATAATACACTATGAAATTTGAAAGCTGACTGCTTCACGCCTTCCATGCATAATATAGTGGCTATTGCATCATGAACAAAAGCATATTCATGCTTTTTATGTACTAAAATAGAGGGATTGCATTATAAATTGTAAATGAATAAATACATTAAGTTCTCTTTGTCTTGATAGGAAACAATGGTTTTCCCCCTCTTCAGAGTCAAGTCAGTTCACCAACTCAGTACTTAATATATAACCTATGACCTTGTTGCATGCAATTCTCTGTTCAACCATTAAACTCTACACAAATCATATGTAGCATTGCATTCTTTGAGAGGTTAGATTACTTGGGAACCTCAAATGACTTGTCGGTAATGTTGATACTGATCATGAGATCTGCAAGTGAAATCATGCGGGAGCACATCTTTTAGCATGTTCTGTTTTTTATAGTAGTCCATAAAAGAGCTCTCCTCGGCTGAGGAGTCTTATAATCTTGTGTTTTGTAGTAAGATTCCCTTTTCAGAGACTTATGAATCATGATACTTACCTAAAGAGTAAAATGCACAAAGTCAAGCTTAAAGTCCAATAGTCTACCATTAGGTTTGGCTTGAACAATCACTAAACAATATTTCCTGTAGATTTTTCAATTATTTCTCGTATTTTTGTGTATGAATATTTTTATGTAAAGAGGAAAATCATAAAAAAAAGGAAAGTAAAAATGAGCCCCTATGACATAATATGATATTAATTCATATTATAAAGGATGAAGGTAACACCCCAAAATGTGCTTTTGGGTAATCAATATTTCATTGACAAAAGAAAAAAAATCATCAGTGATTTTGTTGATATTTTGATGTTTATTACATCACTCTCTTAGCATTATGGAAATGATCTTCTCTACCGATTGCCATGTATATACATGCAAAATAGAATAAATAAATGACGACTACGAAAAAGATCAGGTCTGGTTAGACAATCATTAGAAACCATGAAGTGACCAACGTCTTTTGGTAGCAGGCTGTGTTGTGGATAATTTGTTCAAAGAATGAGTTACATTTATTGTTGGGCTGTGGTTGCTAAAAAGTCTTAACTTTCAGAAAAACAAGCATGAACAATGTCAGACACAAACTAAGGGACCAGTTCATCATAGACTTACATTGTAAATTGACCCCCACTCAAAAATTTTTTTGGTGGGGAATTTTAAGCAAAAAAGCTTTTTCTAGACATAATAAGAAGTAAAGGTTTGAATTTCCAGCCATTTAGCTACATTGGTGCATCCTGTATTCATGCATACAAACATATATAGCCAAATAGGCAGAATCAATTAACCCCCCCCCCAAGAACTTTGTTAACTATGTTGATAGATTGGAGTGACAGTTTCTAAAAAAAACACAACCGTGACTAAATCATTGGGAATACATCTCAAAATTTAGGCCAACAATTTATATTGAAGTCAAAGGAAGGTATTCAAGAAACCTGCAATAATTCCAATCATAGACAGCTCTAATTTTTCATTAATATTTAATGGCTGGATACTTTGTAGACAGACTCACTAGAAATAGTGGAGGAATTTTGTTAGATGCAGAAGTAACAGGTTCTGTGATATAAACATATAATATTCCTTGCCATATGCGGTCTTCTCATAAATTAAAGCCAAGCATGCATATTGCTTACAGCTGCAATTTCTTTTAAATTGAATATAGACTTCCCTCATTATACAGCAGCTCATTATGATGCGAGTGGATAGCGGACCCTTATTAAACAAACTCTAAAAGAGCTCCAAATTAGCTAGAAATAGCTTTAAAAAATAGCTGAAATGGCAACCTTGGTTATTGCAGCTGGTTTATAATATGGTTGATTTTCTTTGGCCCCAATACCAAGGTTATAATGAAGGACACCTGTTCTGTGTATTTTGAGTATAGTAAAGGGCCTGTGACAGTATCTATGATTCTAGTCTAGATGTAGGGTTTCTGGCTCACAAACATCAATACGGGTAATACAGTAGTAATATTAAGATGCTTCCTTATCTTCAAATATGAGGCAAAACAATGGCAGCTTTTTTCTCTTCATCTGGCTACTGAACTAATTGTAAGTCAAAGTAGCTTTTAAGTTAGTACAATTAAATATTTTTTCACATTGACAACTTTTTCCTTTCCAAATAAACACTAAAAGGCACCACATTCCATTGATGGATCCACCTATTTTGATGGATGAAAACAATATCAATAATATAATGAAGACTAATGCTCCAGTAGAACAGGCAGTAGGATGGGGCTAAAAAAACTTACTTTGTGCATTAGGGCGGGCCTAAAAAAACCCTGACTCAAGTTGCCTCGAAAGACTGCCAAAAGTTGCCATTTTACTTACTACTGAAAAAAGAATAAAAAATTTTTGAGATTCATTAATTTTTAAGGGACTCCCAATATCCAAACATGGGTGTTAGATTACATGAGCATCGGGTGAACAAAATGAAATTGAAAAGCATAAGTAACGCCAAAATGAAATTCTAATCACAGAATGGATACTCATGATCAATTGTATTATGCAATAATCTGGGGCTGCCGACTGTGGAGACATTAGATTAACACTTTGCTTGGGTGGGCCAAAATAAATATGTAAAAAGTTACCTTTTTCCTCAAAATCAACAATATTATAAAAAAAATTTTGAGATTCATCAATTTTTAAGGGTCCACCAATGCCCATATATGGTAATGACCATGTATGAGCACTGGGGGGGGGGGCTTATAAATCAATGAGTCTCAAAAATCTTTACGCTCTGGTTGATTTTGAATGAAATGACAACTCTTACCAGTCTTTCCAGGCAATTTGAGAAAGTCAGGTTCTTTTAGGCCCACCCGAATGCGCTATATAAGTTTATATATATGTGAGACAAATGCAAAGAGGGTGTGGGAGAGAGAGGCAGAGGAAATCTCCCAAGTAAATCATTATTAGAAACTGTCAACCAAAACTGTCAACAAAAGTTTCTTCAGTTTTCAAGTTGGTTTGGCTGGCTGGCTGGCTGGCTGGCCATATGGTTAGTGAAAGTCAAGGTTCCAGTAATCTATAATTAAGAATTCCCTTTGAATCCTATCAAACACAGAGATGAACATTTTCCCCAGGAGATTCCATTTAAGTTGAGATGCTGAAGGTTGTCCAGGATCTATCCACAATTTTCTCTCTCGTGGATTCCATTGAATCCATTCTTCCTGGACAGTGACTATCTTATCCAAAAATGTCTCTCCTGTATTTATTAGGAATAGAGAGACAGGTGTTTTAGTTTTGGCTAATGTTCTTAAAATTATACCATGGAAAAGCATCAAAAATCCTTTTACAATAGAAATGTATTAAAAATCAGGAGAAAGGAAACTTTTGGTAATCAAGAAATAATGATAGTGATACTTGTAGATCAGGGCTTTTATACATATAATGTAAATGTATTGTTAATGATTTCAGGAAGGAAAGGATTTTCAGAAATTAGAAATAATGCAAGTTTTTGCTGACAGACAGAATAGGACTATTTCAAAAAATAAAAATATTGGCCTACATTTGAGGCTACAAACAATGGCAGACTTCAGGACCACAAAGCAGGGGGTCCTTCAGATCTAACCTGATTCAAAGACATGTTACCTCAAGTTCATTTAGCGGCAGAAAACCCAGGGTAAAGTGCCCTTTTCAAGATGCAGGTAGCTCCATGAAAAGCAGAAAGCAGAAAGAAGTATTCTGGCCCACATTCTTCTGAGGACATACTGTAGATAAGTGTTGAACAAGTATTATAAATGAAACAGTTTCTACATAAAGGTGAAGAGATTGTTCACAAAGAGAAAAAAAAAAGAGAAGAAATAATATCATACAATACAGTTGTGAATGAGGAAGAACTTGGCACATTTTGAATACGAATAATGGAAGTAACGTGGGAAAGAAGAGAGGGAGAGGAATTAATAATGATAACAGGTCTGGTTGATCACTCGACAGAAACTGTCATGCAACCAACATCTTCTGGCGACATGCCATGTTGGGGATGATCAATTAAGAAGTTGTAAAAAGAAAAAAGAGTGATCAATGAATAAGTTGCTTCTTTTGCTTTTTGTCCAGCAGTGATCACTGAAGAAATTTAGATTTCTTTTTTCTAAAAAGAAAGAATTATGCCGAGTAAAAACTAAGGGAACAATCTAGCATAAACTTACATTGTAGATTGAACCCCCCCCTAAAAAAAAAACATTGAGGGGGTTAAAAAAAATCCAAAAGACGTTTTTTTTAGCCCTCTAGCTCCATTGGTGCAACTGACACATACACGTATACATACATACATATATACATACATACATACATACGTAACCAGCCATGATCACTTGTAAACTAAAGAAACCTGTACTGGCACTTTCGCTTGACTGGTTTCCAATATAACAGAAAAGAAGAAAATGATGATGATGATAATAATAATAACAATAATAATGATGATTTTGATAATAATGATTGTAATGATAATAATATTACTGCCATTCAGCCTTCAAAGATAACCATGGGGCAACTGGTGTGAAACAGTTAACCACAGCACAGCTGTGGACTGTGAGAGTGTGGAGAGCAGGTCTGGAGACTTGAGGAGACTTGCTGTCACTCAGTCTTGAGCAGTGACCACCTGGCAACTGGCATGAAAATGAATAATAATGATATGATGGTGTACAGTGAGAGGGATATTAATACAGGTAGTAGACGAGTTATGACGACCTGCGCTCTCAACTGTTGTGTGATGACCAAGCATGTGTGGGCTAAATATGTTATATTGGTGGGGAGACTGCAATATAATGGATTGCAGTCATTTTTTATGCATGCTGGGGATTCTCGGATTACTTCACACAACAAACGCTTAATTGCAATATCCTGTAAATAGGCCTCTTTTCAGTCTTTATACTCATACATCTGGCAGCTTTTGAAGCAAAAAGTGTATCAGCAGGCACCTCCACGCACTTTTGACAACAAAGCGACATGTGTTGATAAAAACGCCCAGAACTTGTAGCATGCTAATTTTATCGAAAACAAAGGGGAAAAAATGTTTTGAGACACAAAAGTTAAATGAAATTAGTTCTACAATTTACTACAGGAGGTATTCAATTTTTGTCGGAATCAACTTACAACAAGGTGGTCTGAGCAGAACCCAGTTGTAACTAGGAGATTACCTGTACTATGGAAAGGAAAAAATTAAAAAAAACAAAACAGTACTCACACCACAAATGGTGATGGAGCTACAAACCATAGCGCTGCTATGATAGGTGAGGGAGATATGAGAAGAGGGCTGAAGACCTGAGGAGACTTACTGTCACTCAGCCTTCAGTGATAACCACTAGGCAACTTTATTCGAAGTGGGGTGGGGTCAATGGAAGTTTCTGCCAAACTGATCATTATTTTGTGTCTGGTAATGTTCATGCTTACCTCATTATTTACCATCTCACTACATTTCTCCAAATATCATCGGGAGTACTGGTGGGTGATCAGTTAACAGTGTAGAAAAAGGACTTGGCAGCTTGAGTTCAAACTCTGACTGAGACTGGCGTTAACGCCTTATTTTTACTTTTTATTTTGACAGCTATTTATTCCAACTCTGATTGTAAATTCATTAGTTTTTGTAGCAATGAGAAAAATAGATTTGGCAACTAAATGACACTAAATACCCTTAATAAAAGCATGAATACTTGTCAATGGATAGGATAGTGCATAATAAAATGAATGATACCACTTAACGTGTTTATCACCTCTAAATCTATTTTACATATAGCAAACTTCAAAAAACTATCCAACACAGAGATAAACCGAGATAGATACTGTTAACACCATCGCGAACATAAGGGCACTCCTTTACTAAATCAAACACTACCTGATTTCCAATTTAGATAATTATTTTTAACAGCAATTAACTCCACCTGAGAATGTAAATTCATTAGTTTTTTGAAATTCCTGCCTAAAAAAGGTTTTTATGAGGGATTTACAAAAAAATTCTATGCTAAATTGGTCCCTTAGTTTTTGCCCAGCAGCATCCATGCTTATCTTATAATTTACCGTCTCGCCAAATGTCTTGAGAAGTGCTAGTAGGCAATCAGTTAACAGTGTGGAAAATGGGCTCAGCGACTCGAGATCAAACTCCATCTGAGTCCAGCACTGACGTCCCTGAACGCATAAATCCATTTCCTCTTCCCATCTACGTATTAAATAGCATATGGTAAAGTGAACAACACCATTTCGGTGTTCATCTTCTCTATCTTTATATCACATACCACAAACTTCAAAGAACTATTAGAACTTCAAAACAGCCGGATTGGTGATCGCCAAATGTGGGTATTTATTGGATCCAAAAGTAATTTTTTAAGAAAGTTGCTCCCTATTTCTTTAGCATCAATTTTGAAAATTCGATCCCCAAATAGTTTTTTGTGGTTTTGTTGGTCTGTCCATGTAAGCAAAACTCAAGAACATTAGTTGGGTATGGCCACCAATTCACCTGCAGTCACTATTGAAATTCTGTTGCTGGTTTTACCAATTCTGTTTTTCAAAAATCCCTTTCAAAATTAGTTTTTAGTCAAGGTTTCAATTCACAATGACAATTTCATATATTGTCGTATATACATGCATAGACAGCCAGACTAACTTGAAAACTGGAGAAACTTATGTTAACTGTTATGGTGACACTTCTGGTTGATGGTTTCTAAAAGAATAAGGCTTAAATATCAGTGTCAGCCAATTACTGGCCTTAAAGGTCACATGATATTGACAGATTTCTTTTTATTCATAAATCCCAGAAAATAAGACAAGGACACTTCTCATAAATTAGCAGAAAATATGGAAGACCAACACTAATTTTTTTAAGATTAAAAAAAAAAAAACAAATCTCTATCATTTGAAGAAAATTATTCAAAATCAATGGACATTTCATAATTTTATGTTAATGATATTTGGGATCCAAAGAAATGTATTTTTTTCCTATATCAAATTTGAATATGAAAAGAATAAGTTTACATGAATCTTATTGAAAACTTTGCATCCAGAAAGATTAGAAAAAGTTTCATTCCGATAGACATGCCAATGATTTATCAGTCTAAAGGTTTTCAGATTATGTTCTGTTGTGATCTTTTTTCTATACAATATGTTCTATTGATTCAAGTAAAGGAAAATAAACTTTATTTCATAAAAAGCATCATTTCCTTTGGCATGTAACCTTATTTCAACCCCATGACACACTCCCCCAAAATAAGTAGGAGAAAAAATTTTTATAATATATGAAAATTCAGCCTAGTGGCTAAAATAGTTGCATTTTTCTCTCTGTTCATGAGTCACTTGTAGAAATTATAAATACCCTTCCATGGCCAAATTTTGAGATCTTTTTCAGTTAAAGGAAGACTGTTCTTACAAAAATTGAAATATTTTCATAACTTTAGACGGTGAGGAGTTTGACCATGAAGCAGCCAGCCTTGTTATTCATTCATTTCTTCCTTACCTGAAATTTACTTTTGACTGTCAAATAAACTAGGCCTCCATTCTGAAATAAGAAATATACCCATAAAGATGTTGCACTGGAAACATTTTTTCGTATATTACTTCAATGTTCATGCACCCTTAGTCCATTCTTTAGGCTGAGTGTCCATCCTTAGAAGCTCAGCAAGCCAAGACGGCCAAAGTGATGACCAAAAGCTGGAATTTTTGTTAGAGCAACCTTCTCATAGATGGGTGTCATCTATATGTATGTGAAATGAATAGATAAACAAATAGATAAATACTAATCATAGTATGAGAACATTCATTGAAAAAAAAACAGTTTTATCAGTTTTCAAAGTGACATTAATTTTCCTTGATTATCAGAGAGCAAATCATTAATAAACAAAAACTTAATTTATGATTAAATTTGTTTAAAACTTTAATTTCCTTGGATAATTTTACTTTTACATTGTAAAGTAGGATGGACAGTTGATTCAAAGTTGATTTGACGCAATTGAAAATAATTCATTTTTTCTTACCTAACCTACCAGGTAGTAAGTAGCTGAAAGCTTTGAGCACTTTTATTAACCTAAACAAGGTCTTACCATACACAAAAGTGGCAGACAAAATCCAAACGTCAAAGCAGTATCTCTGTTTTTTGATTTAGTGTCTAAAAATTAATTTTGAAATATAAGCCATAACAGTGTATTTAGTAAAAGTAAATAACATATTCTTGTTTTAAAAACCTATTTTTACTGCCTGAAGTATTTTTCTCAGCTTTGTGTAAAACTCTTTGAGAATTACTTAGTTAAATAAACAAAACAAAAATTCAAACAGGGAAGGTATTTCCTAAGGTGAAGTATTTCAGTCAAGGGAGAAATGTATAATGGAAAGTATAATTGCTTTGTTCTGCGAAAAAAACCTGGGAGGGCTTACCACTTCTTTACAGTTCCTAAGCCGGCGGGACCTGTATGTGAATTGCCCAAAGGCCTGTGCAATGGACCTTTAAGGTTAGGTGCTATATGTGCACTGCTGAACCTATCCTTTAAACCGTGGGTTTTCATGCCATGTCCACTGAGATGGAACAAGAGCCCAATGTCAGAGGTTTTGTCGGAGTTTCCTTCTCTTAGCAGATGGTTGAGCTAGCTGTGGAGTATTCTGAGATTATGATTTAATCTGACCCCATCAACAAATATCCAGGAGGGTTTTGAGAGATTATTTCAAAGTATAGCTGACCTAATCAACTGAAGCTTTGGTCCTAACCACACCAGTGAAAGCAGATGCCTGAGCTGACTGAAGAGGTCTGCTGCCCCTTTTGAGGATTAACCCGACAGTATGATTGTCCATGCAGTGATAAGTATAATGGTGCAAAAATTACAAGATAATTCAAAACGGAGAAGGAATTGAGGAAGCCTGTTATCAAAAAGGAAGGAATGGAACCTGAGATTCTCAGAAACCATTGGTTTTACTGCTTTGAAACAATGCCAATTATTTTTCTTTTCAATATTTGAGCATTTCAGTATAAATCTGTCTCAGATAGATATAATGTTAAATGAATTCAATGATCTATGCAGTGTATGAAACCATTCAAAATTCCACTCACTTTTTTAGAAAATTGAATTTATGAATAATTTCACTAACTGCAACAGATTCCCTGAATTCATCTTGTGATTCAAAATTTAATTGACAATTAGGATTTGCAATGAAACGTTGCCAAAATGAAAAACATTAGTGAATTTTTATGAGCATTTTCATCACTGATGTAAGCTTCCATTTGGATGTACAAAAGTAATACTGACAACAGAATTGTATTCTCAAACACCAGTCAAATTCAGAGGGTAGAGTTGACTTTGCTTTCCTACCATAACAATAAATATACAAACAAGAACAATCCTCATTTGATACAAGGGATTAAACTCTTCACTATTCGTCTGTTCGATCATACTAAACTAAATCGTTATAAAAAATGACATTTCCCCGCAATGATTTGAGAACATCAGCAGGTGATCTTACTGACTGAGCTAAACTGGCAAGTCTCACGCATCTACAAAAATCTATCTTTCAAATACACTATAGACGAATACATTTATACTTAAAAAAACATATTTTTTACAATTTTTATTTATCTATCTATGTATACAATACAAAAGTTGCAGTGATCATCTTCTGTCGGAATAGACGTAGGAGTGGATTTTGACCCTGCAGCAGCCAAGCTTGTTTTCTACTTTTCTTCTCCTGCTAAAACACCGTTGGCAAAATACCCGTCTTCAAATGTTCACATGCTATTTTTATCTCTCCGTCTACATATTCACCAAACAAATATGACAAAAATTCTGGTTGTAGGTCTAAGAAATATCCATATTTGAAATATTTGGAATTGTTATTTCATTTTAATTTCTTCTTTTTTTTTTTTTACTTATAAGATTTTGATTCATCATATCTACACGGTGAATTTAAAATACTATACAGTGGATTCCACTTTTTTTTTTTTTTACTCCTCGTCAAAGTTTTGGCTAATGTGGGATGGATTTATAGAAAAAAAATGAGGTGGGGGTGGGTCTTTTATATAGTCAAATACAGCAGCTTATACCATCTCCTTGATATATATGGAGCAATCTCACTAAGGGTAGAGACAAAAGTCCGTACAACATTGAGTTTGCCCAAGCTGTTCAAATTCACCAAACTTTTGGGTAGATCCTCATATAGGGTTCTTTGTTTTGAATCAATACGAAGGATTATCTTTCATTCCATTTTTTATTTTACTGAAACAGAATATTCAATTAAACTGACAAAAATTTTTTAACTCATAACAAAACAAGCCAAGCTGCAGCAGGGTCCAACCTCACTTTTCTATTTCGTCTGAAGATGATTACTGTAACTTTTGTGTTGTATACAAAATAAATAAAAAAAGGACAAAGATATATATTTTTGGTATAAATGTATTCAATCATTAGACTAATATAAGTCCTTGGGTACCTATAAGAGAAATTTTTGCAGATATGTTGGACTTCACAAACAACGCGCACAGAAGCGACCACCCCTTCTCACCCCCATGTGTGGAGAGGAACAAACTTTCCTCTGGCCTAAGATGTCTTCCAATTAAAAATTGTCTCCCTTCCCCAACTG
Organism: Thysanoteuthis rhombus; assembly: GCA_963457665.1. Lineage (NCBI taxonomy): Eukaryota > Metazoa > Mollusca > Cephalopoda > Oegopsida > Thysanoteuthidae > Thysanoteuthis > Thysanoteuthis major. Next base: position 45,417,044 of record OY735204.1, on the reverse strand, counting down.
CCCAAGATGCTGCCTTTGCCCCTGGGCGCTGTCTTTGTCCTCGGGCGCTGAGAACCCTTGCTATGCCACTTAATCCTTCCCTGATTATGTACGAACTCACCTTAAAAACTATGCTAGATAAAAACATGGATGTTGTGTTATTCAAGAATCAATTAATAGAATATACAGGTGGCACTGTCATAACCAGAATCAAAATGGTGTCTATTCTCAGTTTGGTGATTTCTTCAAGTACTATTGCTGCTGTCATGATAGTAATAATAAGATTTTAAAAAAGAACGAATCACACAATCCTGGGCTTGAAGACCACATCTAGTCATTGAAAACAGAGAGAAAGAAACAATTATGTGACTAAAGTCTTTTGGCAGCATGCCATGTCGGAGGTGAAAAATTTAAAAAAAAAAGAAGTGAGTGATTAATGGATAAGTTACTTCTCTCCCTTTTTGTTGGGCAGTGATCACTAAAAGAGTCTGATTTTTTTTAAAAACAAGCCTGAATGCTGCTGGATACAAACTTGGGGATCAATTTGGCATATAAACAGATAAACAGAATTAGACTTTTGGTATTGATAGTATTTCTTCCAACGGCATTTTTTTTCTTAATTCCATCTTTATCGATCTATTGATATTTTTCCCTATTTTTTTTTAACTTGAGGCAGATGAAGCCCGCCAAATAATACAAAACTTGAGGATATGGTTACGTCTTTTTATACTATTTGCTATTTTCCTGCCAATTTTCTTTTTTTTTTTTAAAACAATCTTTGAAATACTATTATCAGTAAATTTCCAGATTTTTCTTTGTTTTCTTTGTGAAAAATATTTCCCATTCTCAGAAGTCCTCAAGCAGGTACAAAGCAAATCCTCTAAATTTTGAAGGAATCCAGTATTTTTTGATATCATGAATTTCAATCACCTTTCTCAGAATCTGGCCAAAATGTTCCTGGGTAACACATGATAAACAGAAAAATAGATTCTGTTCTATTTGTCAAAACTATTCACATGCGTACACACACATACATGTATATATGCATGTATGTATGCATGTATATATATACACACACTCACACACACACACACACACACATATATATATATATATATATATATATATATATATATATATATATATATACACACATATATATATATATATAAATTCTTAGAATTAGTGCTGTGAAAACAGCAGCAGTGAATCCAACAAAGCCTCCATCAAGATGAGGACCCTGGGGTGAGGCACGGTTACACGGCTGAAGCATCATTACCACCGACCCAGAGCATCCCAGCTGCATCTCACAATATCACCAAACTTTGTTGGTTTTCCATCACAGTGCAAGAGTGCCTGATCCACACACATGCAGCCCGGGCGCAATCTTGGAGTCTCTTCTCCGATGATTCCACTCCGATTTCAGTCAGGCATGCTGAGGTACAGTTGGCCATAAAACCTCAGGATCCAACTTTGATAGGAAATATATTGGATGTCCAGCCATGTCTTATATATGGCTCTCAAAGATCTTCATACTTTTCCAGCTGATATATTCGTCAAAAGGAACCATTAATACAACAATATGAATATTTGGTTAGATTATATTTTATGTATGAATGTATAAGTATGTGTGTATGTGTCCACACGCACGTGTATGTGTGTGTGTGTATTTGTGAAAGAGAGAAGCAATGACCCTGACTCATAACTGTGATGTTGCATATGTCATACCGATACCAGTAGATGGAAATTCAAGTACAAGTTGAAAACTTTCAAGTCATCACCCTACGGGAAGCACCTTATATATAGCTGCACACGCACATACACACATACACAAAGTGTGAGTTCAACTTTTGGGGAACTTGACACCAAAAAAAATTACTCAACCTAACACTTAGTTTCCACCGTCTACTTTTAAGTAGTCCCCTTCGGCAGATATACAAAGATCTTACAGAGAGTAGCACCAAAAATCCATACAACATCTAGTTCATACACAGTTCAAATGCCCCAAACTTTTTGGTAACACCCTGCGTATATAATATGAGTGGTAGAAAGAGAGAGAGAGGCATGGCTGAGATAGTTGTATATTTCTACCATCGTCTGTGAATAGTGTTCAAGCCCAAGTAAAAAGCAGGAATTTGAATGCTGATTTTCAAAGTAGGTGGGCCCTTTTCGCTTACAAAACTGTATTGTGCAATCTTCTTACCTCTCCATTCAACCTTGTGTCCGATGAAGATATGCTTAGTAAATGTCTATGTATAGAAAGATATATAAACCTGCCATCAGTCAATAATGGAATGAATATGGTCTAAATAGATTCTGGCATTTTGCACTGGGAAACGTATAAGATAGTCTAAAAAGAAAACATCCAGAATTCAGATTTAGATTCTGGAAAATCTTGAAGTTATATCCACTTGAAAAAATCTAAAATAGAGTTTTTTAAAAAAGCCTCTAGAAACATCCAGATTCTAAAGAATTTAGATGTTAAATGAATTTATTCAAAATTTAATTATAATTAAAATAAATGAAAAATTAATAACATAATGATAGAAAGTAATATGAAATATGAGGCACTACCCAAAAGTTCAGGGAATTCAAAAGGCTGACACAAACTGATTATTGTACATATTTTTGCAACTAGCCTTTGTGAGGTCACCATGTATGTATGTTCCAAAGAACCACTTCAGAGGATATTGTGGAATTCAAATATTAGGTTACTAGACAAGTTCAGAAAGTATTTTCTCCGCGATGCCCATGGTAGAGAAGTCTTGCAAATCTTGGGGAAGATTTATGTCCAATGACAGACGTTAAAAGACTTATGATGTTGATGATGAATCTTTTTTTTTTCTAAAAGTCAAATTCCCCAGACCCTTGTGCAGCACCTCATGTAATGATATTAACACGTTCAGCATCAAAGCTTGTTAATTAACATTTTTGTTACTTTTCTCGCCAAGGACCAAACAACATTAAATATGTAACATCCCCCTTTTTTAGATTTATGCTTTGTCTTCATTTTATCCTTCACATGCTGCAGTATTTGGGAATCCTCATCATTCTATTTGCGGCCTACACATGTCAGCAGGAAAAAAAAAATATTGGTGCTAAAGGTATTAATGCATGTACATACATGCTGATAAAGAGAGATGAAGTGACATAGACAACACACGTTCACAAATATACTGATAAGCAAAAACATATGCAGTGATATACATCCATCAAAAGGCTGCTAGAAACATGAACACACATATATACAGGCAAATATAAATGCATACATCGATGTGAAGATACATGTGTAAATATATACCGGAACAGAAGGCACTGTTAACGGACATAGAAACATATGTATCTCAATACACACTTGGATAGACTGATGAACATTAGATAACATGTAAATATGCATATATAAGGCTGTTTAGATTTACAGAGTCAATTAGATACAAAGATACATACTGAATGGTAAGAGCAATGCTACGTTGAAGCGGCTATCCTATCGGTTGCAGGTTCAATTCCTGCAGCAGATTCATTTCCTTTTAGTTTATTCTATTTATGTTGTCTAGGCCAAGTGAAACATTTATTGTATAATGATGGGAGATCATTTCAAATAAGAGTTTCTGTATAATATGATGCAATTTATAATCATTCTACCGTATCATATATCCTTTTCTTAATACATAATACATACATATAAATATTGAAACACACGCTCAAACACGTTCACTCATAAGTATATACATTATTTGAAGTTACTTCTTTCAAATATTTGTAATGGTTTATATCATGTATACAGGGATATAATTGGGGAGAGGGATTTTTAATTCCCCTTCCTGGACCCCTGGTGGAGAGGGGCCCCCAAACATTTTATGAATAGTAGTTCGCCTTTGCATTTCTGCTAATATTATACAATGACAAATCTCATTAAATGTTGGTTGGGGTTCCTCAAGGAGACAAACCTCCCGAGCCCTCAAATCTCCAGCTATGCCCCTGAATATATAATTCATTATATCTATGTACATATATAAATTTGGTTGTCTGTAATCATGTTTGTGAGCACACCTTAATTGAGATTGAAGCATAGATATTTTAAACTTTTTGTTACTGTACTTGGATTTGAACGTGCAACTTATCTGAAAGCAGTTGGGCACTCACCTGATTGTCCCACAGAGAAATTCTTAACAAATGTGATCAGAGTTAAGCAAAACTCTTGAGCCATAGTCAGTCATATTTAATTGGTTACCTTATTTGATGATAGCATTTTTACAAAAATTATTGTTTTACGAAAATAAATAAATACGTCATTTTGATTTGATCAAAAGTGTATTAATCAAAACTACAATCAAAAGTGAAATAAAACTTTTTTTACAAAACGTAAGTAAATATGTAGTTTTTCTGCAAAGTAGATGACTTCACTGATTTGGCATATCTTACAAAGCAATAATTAAAGGAAAGTATTTACATATATGTTTAAATCAAATTTGGATTCTCTTCCAACTTTAAAACCAAAAAAATAGGAAGAATTTGTCCTTTAAAGAACAAAAATGTAGTTTATAAAACACTAGAAATGGGAGCACCATTGAATGTAGTTATCCTTTCTCCTAGGAAAAAACTTTTATTCCTTTTTCAAAAGGAAATCTTTTCTCCAAAGAAACCAGTTTGTACCTTCAAAAATGACTCTTCCTTCTTTTGTAGAAAGATATTAGGCAATCCTTTGTTTCATGAATGGAAAAATGTTCACCTCTGTCAAACTTTATAATTTAAACTCATTATTTGATACAATAAGTCATTTTACGATTCCAGCCAAGTCACTTTATTTTTGCCCTTTTTTCTCGTATTTGTAGTCATTTTCAACAATGATTGAGATTTGTGCCACCAGAAAATGAAGAATTGCCAAATATTCTTTGAGATTGGAAAACATTTTTTTATGAATTTAATATTATTGGAATCTTAAACCTAAACTTCCTCTTCTAAACTTTTTAATACCGGACATATGAAAAACTGTATGGTGTACATTGTCCTACTCAGGAGTGCCTATATAGGTGTGCTGGGGAGACTGCGCAACACCCACGCCAAGATTTGATTGCACAACCTGCCAGTTACTACACTCAATAGACTCAATCTATTTTTTGGCTTGCGCCACCCCAGCAACATGGACATGTCGTGTAAGAAGACTTATTCTAAAGAACATATTTTATTTCTGTATTTTCAAACATGCAGTTATCTCTTCACTGGTCAATACTGGGATTCCTGGTGCACACATAAAACAAAGATTTATATAAAAGTACCTGCTGGGAAAAACAAACCTCAAATTTGTTCTACAGTAACAAAGAAATAATGCTTATCTTTATACAGGAGAGCATGTGGGCCAACCCAGGATGTGAATGAAGTTATTTGATCTCTGGGCAATGCCAGGAATCCCTGCTAGTTGTTTACAAAGTGGAATCAAGTCATGGGAAATTTCTAGAATAACTTGAATACCAGTCTCTTTTCGTATATTATATCACAGAACTATTCTGTATACTAAGGTAGAGTGATAACTTGCAAACACTCTCTCTCTCTCTCTTTTATATAGATACATACACTAATAAGATTCATGCAGGAGAAAGGAACACACATACATTCGGACACATAAACATATGAATGCAGATATACCTTTGTACGCAGACATGCACACAGAAGCATAGAGTAGGACTCAAAGAAATACTTGGACACAAACATAGGTACACACACCAATTAAATTAATAGAGGAAAACATATGCATATGCACATTTGGACAGAGACGTATAGATGCATGAATGCAAATAAATCTTTGTGTGTAGATTTGCACATAGAAGTATCCAGACTCACAAAAGGTCTACAATGACACAGACACATATACACACACACAAAGAAAAACACCTTGGACCAAACATCTGGTGGTTAATCAATGCTATTGTTCAAACTTTGGGGACTCCATGATGAAGATTCTTTATGCCTTCTCGTAAGGAACCCAACGGGCAATCTTTGGTTTGACACTGCCTGAAGAGAACGGCCATTTTGAATGACTGAAAGTGGCTAGGTTTTACAATGGCTGGCTTTAAAAATGGCGAAAATTGGCTTGATTTGATTTCCAGGTAAATGTAGATATTTGAAAAAAAAAAAAAAAACACCCAAAGGAACCAAAAGGTATGATTATAAAACAAAAATCATATGCAACAATCACATTGAGAATAAGAACATAACTGTCAAGATCGAAGATACAAAACTTGGGAAAGTAGACCACTACATCTACCTAGGACAACGCTTTTCCATGAGATCCTCAAAAGAAGAGGAAATTAAGCAAAGAATCACTCTAGGATGGCAAGTCTTCGGCAGAGCAAGCTCAACTTTCAAAAATCAGACGATCCCAATAATCTTTGAAAGAAGAGTATACAACCAATGCATCCTCCTGATAGCTGCTTACAGAGCTGAAACATGGAACCTAACCAAGAGATAGACCTGCAAACTGAGAAGCATGCGACGTGCGCATGAGAGAATCATGCTCAACCTTACATGGAGAGATCACAAGACATCACAGTATATCAGGAAGAAAACAGGAGTCCGAGACATCATAGAAACTATTGAAAAACTTGAATGGCAATGGGCAGGCTATGTGGCAAGAATGACAGACAACTAATGAATATCACGATTAACAACATGGATTCCCAGAGATTAAACGCGGAACCAAGGCTGACAGAATACAAGATGGAGAGATGAACTAGACTAGTTTGCAAAATACTGGCTCTGCGATGCCCATGACAGAGAGTCGTAGCAAATCATCAGGAAGGTCTATGTCGAACAACGGACGATAAAAGACTGACGATGATGATACAATGTAAAGCCCCCACTTCCATGACATGCTGCAGGAAATCAGATTCCACAGACTGAATCCCAAGAGAAAAAAATAGATTCTTTCAGACAATGGTTTCTCCTGTTGTTAATTGTGCATCTCCCTATCATTTTATTCAAGTACAAACATTGAAAAACCAGTTTCACGGAAATAAATTTTTTGTCTTAATGCAAAGGCATGAACTTCAAAATTAATGAATAAATAGATTTTAAAAATCAACACATTTTTCCAGAATATCAAATTTTTCAAGTTGACGGTCCAGGGTTTGAATATTTATACATCTACTGAGTGCTGCAAATGTCATAGACTGGTTTTTTTTGGGGGGGGGGGGGACTGTATAGTCAGGTATTAAGAAGGCCGGTTGAAACAGTGTCATTCAATCGGCAGCACTGAACCAGCAGTGATGAATCATACCTAACCCCTTGTGGTCATGTTTTGAGATCATTCAGCTCTATGCATTGTCCCTATTCTGCACCTCCTTCAAAAACTTGATTCAGGTACATGCCCTTCCCCGATTGGAAATCCTTTTTCAGGGACTGCAATGAACAATGCGAATAATGTCTTGCTGAAGAACTCTCCTTGCATATTTCCCAATTTAAATTCAACCTCAAGCAATTATCTGAATATTCTTGAGAAATTTCTAATTTTTTCCACTCATCAAACCTGTATTATCTTGAATAATTAAAAAAAATAAAAGCAAAAATAGGTCAATCATGCTCAAGTCTAATTATTCTCTAGACAATCTCCTCTCACTAATACAATCTGCTATTCGCTAAGTCCTGTACACTTTTACGTCGATGCAGATGTATCATCCAACCTAGGATCAGTGCCAGGTTAACTATGTAACAAAAGTAGCATTTTCTACGGACCCCTCAATTTCAAGGGCCTAGCTCAATATGCTTGCAAGCTATCAATTTTGATTTAATGATTCTGCATTTGCACTATTTCTAAAGTATTATAATGCACTCAACTTTTATGTGAAACTGGATATTCGAGATTTCAGCCAATTATCACCTTTAATTCGGGTTATTATTTAATATGGTAATCAATGGATGTTTGATATCTATTTGATATGTATATGACATATAAATACAAAGGTATTTGAAACTGAAATCATAGCTGCTGCTCAAAGATCAAAATGTAAGCTCAGTGATACTATTACTGAAATATCAGATGTATTTGTCATATCATCTGGCTGTATAGCAAATGAAAAATATAATTATTTTACTATGCAAGTAAAAAATGTATATGTTTTAATATTTATATGTATTTTCTTGATTCAGGCCCCTTTTATAACATATGCTGCAAGCTTAACCTTGCACCTCCTAGGATGTTGCAGTATCCTGAGGTTACTATTCATGGTATCTGACACTTGGACTTTGTTGTCATGTCAGTACACAAATCCACAATAGACTGAGTGTACTTGCTGTTACGTAATGATTAACATAAGGTTTAGACAGACTTTTGATAAGATTTGTTACTCAGTAAGTGTTTAATCAAGACGGCCTTGTGAAAAAGTTCTTTGTCAAACAAATATTCTATCATAGACTAAAAATAAGAATAAAAGAGCAAAAAAGCCTACATAACAATTTTTTTTTCAAGTATGAAAAGGGTTCACAAAAAAATTGCATCAAACCTAAATATCTCACTAAATAAAAATAAAGTCTGGCTTTCTGTATTCTGACTTTTGGAATTTTTCATGTCGCCAAATGAAGTATAAGAAAAAAAAATGATTATGAATAATACTGAGAAAGATTCAAGACATGAGGGTGCTACCATCATAAAAACTAGATTAAAAAACTCTACAATGAACCAAACCCCAAGATCTCTCATACTGCGTATTTCAAATGCAAAATTGTATGCATTATCAGGAGTATGGTGCTGTTGAAGCTCACTGGAGTGCTGCACTGACACCTCTATGAAACAAAAAGCCAAAATAAATGAAGAATACAAAACATACTGGCACCTAAAAAGTTGTCAGCTTCAGCAACTGAAAAGTTAGCTCAGCACCCCCTGCTGATTTAAACTGTATCTTGGTGTTTTAGAGAAACTAAGTACCTGTTATGAAAACCCAAACAGTTTCAGAGTAGAAGATAAATCTAGCATCAAATACCAAAATATCAAAAAAAGAAATGCTTGCCGCAGAAACCTTATCCATTGGGCAACCTTAAAACTTGAAGGATAGAAGTGGCACTGAAAACTATGCTTGCAGGTAATAATCCAAGTTGTCTAAAGTTATTTACATTATTAACTCTCTTCTTGTTTAGCTTTTATTTCTATTCTTGCATTCTATCATGATACTGACATTGTTATATTCAATGGCCATTAAAAAAAAAAAAAGCTCCATGAATCTGGAAAGATTATTTTGCTCATGTTATCAGTCTTGTGGTTGAGATGGTTGAACATTTCCCCCTGGCATGGGTGGTTAGGGTTCATATCCATGTAAAAAGCCAGATTTTGGATGCTGATTTCCTTGGTAAAGAGAGTACAGAGAATGGAATCTGTGAATAGAGTCCAAACTTCAGTTTGTGTTCACTTCACACTAATGTATCTGAGAAAAGCATGAATCCACTTCAAGCTATTGATAATTAGCAGGGAAGTTGGAGCCCTCTAGTCCTGTGAGGCAGTCTATCTTGTGTGTCGGTCTAGTATACCAATCTGATGAAAATCTACTATTCCTACAAACTATGACTCGGTTTCCATGGATGATTCTTCAGTAAATAACACATCGTTCACCTGAATGGCATTAATTTTTCTGGAGCATTGCATCATAAATATGAATAGATACCTCAAGTTGTCTCCGATAAGACTTAAGCTCACATTCCATATCCTGAGAGCACATTCAAGTGAATAGTGCTGTTACCAATTTGGCCAAAGAGGGTTAACTGCTGAACAAAGTGAAATCTGCAGTCATGAAACAACTTATTTTTGGTTTTATCCAGTTACTCACATTAGTTTGTTAATTTAATATCAACTAGTTATATTAGTTTTTAGTTATCTGAATTTTGACAAGATACATTATATAATCATTGAAGTAAAAAGCATGAATTAGAAGTAAAGGCGTCGTCTCCTATTAGACTTGAACTTGCATTTCATATTCTGAGAATCCATCTGACAGGGACATTGCACCAAATTAAAGAATATTACAACCACTACTACTACTACTACAACTACTACTACTACTACATTGTTAACAAACAATATGACATGAATAATCAGATAAGAAGGAAGGAATTGCTATGTGATTGTAGATTTGGATCTTAACCATCATACTTCCATGACCAGATTGGTAAAGGCAACATCCATGTCAGATATCCTTCTACAACATGGGATGTGAATTCAAATCTTCTCAGAGACTACTTTGTTAGAACAACTGGCATATATCAGGAATAACAGTCATCAAATATGATGACCTGAACACGGTGATAAAAAGTATCGACAAGATAAGAACAGAAGTAATAATCTGCCAGACTAGTTTTCTTATCACTACTCTATGGCAAAGCTACCATAGGTATTTACTAAGTTTGACTTAGTCTGGCACAATGCAACAAGTGTGGGGCGTCCAGTGAGGATCAAACTCACTACACAGCAGTGATGGTAGAGTAAACTCTCATTCAAATAACATTTATTCTAATGGCGCTATTTAATAACACACACGTTCTAACAGCCCATTTGTTTTCATATTCTTGCAAGACCATTGTTGGAGATTGGTTTGCAGCAGCAGCACATAAGGATTTCAGAGTATTATTTTGAAAACTAGAATCAGTAAACACTTAAAATAATGCCACCTAAATTATACCATAAGTCTGAAAAAAATCCAAAATAATAGTCTTATCAATCAATGATAAGCTTGAAATACCCAAGAAGATAGAACAAGGTGTGAGCAGAAGTGTATAAATTTTATTTTCAGACTTCTACTCCATATATGATCACACATTGAAAGACTAATGAAAATCCATTTTTGTCAGTACATTTTCCTCATTATCAATACCCTTAGTATAAAATCCACTCATTATAATGGCAAATTTGTTAAAAAAGCACTTTTAAATATCTGAGGGTGCCATGATGATGGGAATCTACTTCATATGATATTTCTTGTAAATCACTGGTAGAAATCACCAGAGATTGAACCCAAGGCCTTATATGGATGGATCGAACATGATAATTACTACGCTACAGAAGCATTGGAATTGCTGTTATCTAATCTATTCTCTCAGACAAAACAGAACCTCCCATACATTCCATGTTGATTGAAGGTCAGGAACTTTGTAGTGCCAACCGTTTTTTTGAATCAAAACTCCTGCAACTTCAGTAAAGCAGATTCATTTCACCAACATCATAAGATTGATGCTAGTAAGAATTATTCTTTCATCTACACCATAACAGTGTTCATTTAGCCACACTGTATTTATCGACTCATATTTTGGCATCAGACTTTTGCTCTGCAGAGAAACAAAGGGCAAAGCACTGGCCAAAAATCTTTGGAAGCAAATAACAGAGACAAAGGCCAGAGATCTAAAATCAATCAGGTTTGTATAGGGGAAACTGCCAAATGTCTATGTTTGGTGTTCTGCCTCTGGACAGTTCTGCAGACCCCCACTCATGGATTAATTTTGAAAGTCCAAGTGGGTTTACTTTGCCTCAGTTGATACGAAATAGCAGAAACGTAGAAGATTTCTCAGATTTAGCAAAGAGCAGATTCCTAAATTTCCTTTAAAAAAACTTACGAAAAATACCAACTAAAAAGTCTCGGCAGAAATTGAGAAAAAATAGAAAATTACTCAATTAACTGATCTATGAAGCTGAAGATAATTCCCTGTATTGCATGTCCATTTTTATAGCTCCAAAGATATGAAGAATTTAGCCATGGACCACCAAAGATGAGTAGTTTTGAATGTGGTAGTGAGTTCAGTGAAGTCAAAAGTATTTAGTGTTATAAAGGAAATTGTTTTTAATACACTTATATTCAAAATAAAATGAAAATCCTTGCTATCATAAAAGTTTGAAACATTGATTAAAGTAATTGAAAAATATTTGGTTGTTATGTATGGAATGTAGTTCTTTATATAGTAATATGAAAGATGATATAAATAACAAAGAATGATAAATATTTAACCAAAATATGACCTATTTGAAGCAATACCATTTTTCCAACTATCCTCAAATGATAATAGGCCATCTTGATAAAATCATTCCGGTTTAGTGATCACAAAGTCAGTAAAAGCACAAACTATGGCTTCCCTATTATTGAACCTTTTATTATGGAATGAAGATTCAAATGCTTGAAAGGATGATAATCTGTTGGAGAAATTCTAAGTGAATATGGAAGATGCTACAAGACTTCATATCCTGATTCTTTGAGTTTAAGCGTAGTCAGCTCAGATTTGTTGTGTCTAATAGTATCAAGGAGCATTTCCTTCACTCTTTGAGGGACCCATTTTTCCAACTTTTTATCTTTTCCTTTTGTCTTGAAATAATGTCATAGGATTGCTCTTTGAGTTCTGAAGTCTCTAGAAAGGGATTGAACCATCATCCGTAGATTGCTGGCCACTTCTGATGATAATCTTTCATCATCAACAATGGATTTGGGCCTCTTTTAAGGATTTTTTTTTGTATCCATATCATTAGGCTTACTTCCTGTAAAGGGCTCAAAACCCACCAATAAAATTTTGATTCCGCGAATTACTCTTGACCTTCCCCTGTACTGTACACTTTTGAATGCAATTTGCACATTACTGTTCATTGCACAGAGTTTAATGCAAAGTATGGTGAAAAACCAAAGATTAAATGGACAATGCAAGAATAAACACGACTTAAACTGAGACAAAGGTAAGCAGCATCCTCCAACTAATTGCATAGATCCCATAATCCTTTAACAAACTAGAATTTTTTTGTCGCATACTCAAAAAATATATTTTCATAATAATTTTTTGTACTGTACAGTATATATAATAATCAACAATAACAACAGAATAATTATGCGCATATTACAAGTTTCTGTCATTTGCTGAATATTTTTATCGCTCTTTTTTTCATGCCTGTAAGCGTCATCTGTGATTTTTCTCAGCAGCAGGCAAAATTCTGAAAATTCCCATTTAATTAATGATGACAAATTCGGAAATGATAAAATATGTGAAATAGAAACTCGTGAAACTAAAGGTTCGACTGTTGATTGATAAAGCTTTCACTATTAATGTTATTCTCTATGATGCAAAAAGATGAAATCTTATGTGTAACAACTGAATACTTGTCGGCAATCAATATTTGATTTACAAACTTCAATCAAGTAAATTGAATACCAACTTCTGGCAACAATAGAGAATGAGTGATTATTTGGCATGAGGCAAGTTTTTCATGATATAAAAGCCCAAAGAGGGTAAAACAGAGGCTTTCCCAGAACTAAAATAATGGTGATATGGGTATACTAGGCTAAATAGTCAGAGGGTTTGGTTGGTTGGAGGTGCAGGAGACTGAGGTGTAGGAAAGAAAGAGAAAAAGAGTGCATGCTGCCTCCATTACAGCTCAATTCAAAACAAACACAGTGCTATTCTTGCCTTTTTTTCATGAAATCAAAAAAGTGAGGTAAAGTGGACTTTCAAAAAGCCTGGTACACCTGTATATCAAAACATGGTTTAACAATGAAATGTTTACTCCCCTAAATCTAATGACGATTGTTGTTGGTGCTGTTCTTGTTCTTGTTGTTACAGTGGAAAAACCAAGTCAACTCTAGCCTCTGACTTGGACTGGAGTTTGACAATTATCCGGAGTTTTAATAAAATCCCACTTTAAACAATTTATTCGGAACAAACGCCTTATAACAGAGATTCTTTCAGACACCATTTAAGGTATCAAAGACTCGTAAATCTTTTCAAGAACATCAAATGGAGAAATATGACCAATTTTTCCAGAGAAGCAAACAGAACGAGAGGAGAGTTGAGCCAAGATGAAAGACAAGGAGAGTAAGGATGTGGGACAGGGGGAGTTGAGAAACGATGAGAATGATGAAAAATTGATGATGCAGGAATATATTTTGGACCATATCTGATTTTCTTCTTCTTCTTTCTTCTTTTTCTTCTTCTTCTTCTTCTTCTTCTTCTTCTTCTTCTTCTTCTTCTTCTTCTTCCTCTTCTTTTTCTTCCCTTTCTCTGTGCATTCTACTTGCAGTGAGGAAGCTGACTATTTGCAATGCTTTGTTCCAGCTCTTTCAATAGACTGGCTCAATAATTGAAGACCACTTTTGCCACTTGTCCTGTCTTCACAGAGAACCAATAAACTTCCCACTTTACCCTATCAAAATTGGTTAGCGTCTTCTAGAGTCACTTTCCGTTTAACAAAGTCAGTATGTCGTTGGCTGCTTTATTTGCTCCCTACATTTTCACAGCCCTGCTAGAATGCTCGGGATATAAATAAACCAGTTTGAGAGCCACAAGGTTTTGCTACCATGTGCTGTGAAAATCTAATACAGTACCTTCTTGTGGACTGAAACATTTTATCGTATTAGAAACGGTCAACCAAAAACTGTCACTAAAACTGTCGATATAAGTTTCTTCAGTTGGTCTGTCCACCTGTCTGTCTGTCCGCCTTTCTGTCCGCCTGTCTGTCTGTCCACCTGTCTGTCCACTTGTCTGTCTGTCTATCTGTCTGTCTTTCCGGCTGGCTGGCTGGCTGGCTATCTATGTACATATTGCACATAAAGGTCACATCAAAGGAGTTTGAGGGCTGAAAATTTCTAGAAAAAACATTTTTTTTTATTTTCAGATATTTCCCCCTGAATAGGTTATTTGTAGTATTTTTATCTACTATGTAAGCTTATGATAAATCATTCCCTTAGTTTGTGTTTGACAGTCTTCACGGTTGTCTTTTGAAAATTCAAACTTTTTTAGTGATCAGTTCCGAACAAAAAATGCAAGAGAAGTGACTTATTCATTGATCACCCATTTTTTCCAATTTTTTAATTGATCACTCCAATTACAGCACGCTGCAAAAAGACGTTGGTCACATGACACTTTCTATTGAGTCACTAACAAGTCCTGTTGCATTGTCATTTGATTAAGCTTGCTAAAAGGATCTCTCTTAATCACAACAATCTTACAAAAAACCTTCAACGCAACAGTGAGGGATGTAACTGGAGTTTCGTGGGGGTCCAAGGATGGTGGTGGGGTTCCTCTGGAGACTTGGAGCACTCGGATACTTCAGGCCCCCTCCCTCCAAGATTTAGTGTAGTGTCACTTGGGAACCATATCAAGTGGTTTATGAATATAAAAGTTAAACTAAAAACAAAATTGTTTTTTTTTTGTAACCCTGAAGATAAGTTCCTGTGAAATGAAATAGACAAGCTCTATACTCAGATTTTAATGAGAGACCAAAGTAACACAATTTTTTTTTTCTGAAAATCCAAAATTTTATTTAATCTCTAACACAAAGCAACTATTGTATGTGAGAACCTGTGACAACTGACCTGGTCAGTCTTACCAAAACGCTCTTGGTCAGGTAGACACTCTGTATTGCAATGAATTTTGAGCCAATGGAATCCAAATGCAATTTTGTTTTTGATATGAATGCTCTGACAGCCAACTCTATTCTCTAAACATCAGCACATGTGTGTGTGGATATATATATATATATATTTATATATATATATGTATATATATGTCTATATATACATATACATATATATATATATATATATATATTTATATATATATATATATATGTATTGTTATTATTTCTTTTGAGGTTGGGTTATCTATGCTCGGTATCAGTGAGAGTGCATATGTTGATAGGTTTACATACGGAATTTGAGTTCTTTGCGGTGATTGAGTTTCATGTCAATGGTTCAATCATCAGACCAATAGCTTCCAGCACGTACCTACTTCCTCTCTCTCGTACACCCAGGTCTCCTATTTTTCCAACCATCCCCACCTCCGACAACACAGTCTAATACATCATCATCACTATTTTGGGTCAGGGAATACTCTAAAGTTTTTCATGAATTATACAAATCAATGGTAATTGCTTCTTTGTAATATGCTATTTCTGCTTACAAAAGGCTTTTTTAAGAATGCTCTACTTTCAGATAGGGGAGCAAGTGTGTATGTATATCACCATTCCTTTATCAGTAAGTAATTGGTAATCATGAATTCCCTACCTATGGAATGATTAAATAAAAATGACATTACCCTCACTTTTTTATTACACATGGTTGCTTGAAATCTAAAATACATTTGTATTTTGCAATGATATATGAATCAGCAACTTGTGCTTTAATGTACATTTGTGTGATAACCATTTGTCTTAGGGCAACAGATATTCCATTCTTAGGCAGAAACGCCAATCTATAGGTAAATAATCCCATCATTTTTTTATGTGCAATGATAATTATAAAAAAACAGCCTGGTTCGAGAAAAGAATGTTTATGCAAATTTACAGAGATTTTTAAAAAGTAAATGAAGATCAAATGGAAATTTGTGAGTATGACTCAACAATAGTCAACCAACGTCATGGCTGCTGCAGAGGTGGGAAGTGCCATATAGTTGATAAAACTCCTAACCTCTTCCCAAATATATAACATGTTGTCTTAGCAACCTGTTACTTATCCGGAAAGAAATAATACTGGTCGACAACAGAGGATTTTTTTAGCACCACTGTCAGGGAGAAAAAAAAAGTAACTTCCACCTATTGAGCAGCAAAAAGGAAAAATTCCTACCAAGAAAAGACCCAGACGTCTACAAGGGGAGGATATCCTACGGAGAGGAAACCCAGACATTGACAACAAGTTCTCAAAGCCCGCAGTCAAAGCCACATTTAGCTTTACACTCTCCAGCATCGCCCTGCATTGTTCCATAATAAATTCTCAGAATTTATTGTCTTGTTCTTAATTTACTTTTTTTAGAAACCATCAACCCAAACTGTCAGCATTAACATAGTCAATATCAAAATAGGTTTCTTCAGTTTTTAAGTGGATCTGGCTGACTGGTTGGCTGGCTATGTATGTGTCACATGTGCCAAGGAACTTATTATATGTTGAAAAAAAAAATGTCATTTTCTTTCGCTTTTTTTTTTTAGGAAGGGCAATAAAAACAATGATGTCATGAGATATACAAAAAAAAGTAGGAGGGTTCAATTTGCAATGAAAGTTTACGCTAGATCAGTTCATTAGTTAGTGTCCCGCTGCATTCTTGCTTGTTTTCTTTTTAGATTTCGGTATTTTCACTAATCCAACACAAGGCAAGAGAAGTTCACTTATCCATTGATTATTGATCACCCCCCCCCAGCCACGGCATGCTACCAAAAGACGTTGGTCACATGACAGTTTCTATCAAGTGGGTAACCTGACCTGTTCCTCATTATTTTATGAAGCAGAGAATTCATTTTGAAATCAGGTCATGTGAAAAATAAGATGAAATCACAATAAATTTAGTTTAAAAGAATTACATTAAATTCCCATGAAGCATAAACAAAACTTTGATTTTCAAAATGGAGGTGCTTGTAAGGTCTTCATCCATTTTTTTTTTTAATTATTTATGATTCGTTAAACATTATCACTGATCCATTATCTATACACTCCTTGCTATAATTAATATTTAACCTTTGTTACATGTTTTAGCATTGACAAGTAATTTTCTATCCATCCAACTGTTTAAAAAGTAATTAAATAGTAATTGGTGAATAAAACAGTACTAAAGTGCATTTCCTGATTTCAATTTTGGTTAAAATCGACTTTTTTTCTATTGACTGACTAAACTAGAAATGCTAACTTCAATTTCCCTACTAATATTTCAAATCAGCTTTTAATGAAGAAAAAAATTAAAATTTTAAATACAGCCATTTGTTGTCCTGAACAGGGTTGCCATTTTGGCCATTTTGTGGCCAGATTTGACAAATCTGGCGTTTTAAAAAGCATCTGGCAACTAACTTTATGGTACGGCCTTATCTAAATTTTTGGTCATACTGTAGTATTTTTGATAAATTTTTGATTTTGACGTGTACTTCGGTATTGCAATGTTTTATAAACTATCATTATTATCAATTTTATATCAGCATAAAGTTGTGACCAAAAAAAGGAACTGAATATTCAGGATGAATGTAAATTGTAGTACTTAAAGGAAACCTGAAAAAAATCTACTAATGATTGACAGTATTTTATCTAATAAAAATAAATTAGAAAATAATCGTTTTGATAAACAATTTTGTCATTTGGCCATTTTAAGCTATTTTTGTGATTTTTTGGCCAGAAATGTTTACAACTATCTGGCAACCTTGGTCCTGAATTCTTGCCAAAAGCAAAAATTTTTCTGGTCACCTGTCATATTAGGAAGGGCAATAAAAACAATGATGTCATGAGATATGAGTGACCATAAGACAGGTTTCTATGCTCCATAACCTTACTTGAACAAGATGCTAGCTTCTTTTTTCCTATTTTTTCCTCTCTTTATTTCTATTTTCTCTATTTCGTGTTGGTTTTCTACTTTCAGAATTTATAACCGTAAGTGATTCTAATCAGAGTATTTTATTTAAAACCTCTTCTGCCCATCAACTAATTGGAACATGGCACAATCGATTTTTTTACCCAAATTTTCTAAATTGAAAATATTCCGAGCAATTTTGCTGCAACAATGAAAAATTTTTTTCCAAGAAGGGGATAAAAATAAAACTGACAGCCAAGTTTCTGACTAACAATAAAAACCAGTTTATGAAATGCTCTCCTGTGACCATTTATAAAAATATTGTTAAATAAATAAAGATTGCATTCAATTTTAACCCTTTTATGTGCCTTGTTTGAGCATAACATTCATCAAATTTCTACCTAAAAACATTCTCCAAATTGAAAAATCATGAAAATTCAATTCCTGCAGCATATCTCAAAGTATTTCTTTTGTCTGTAGAATAAAATTTTTGTCCAGTGACTCATTCTTTTAGATTTCTATACATACACAGAGGCGTACCTGGTGTTTTGATGGCCCTGGGGCTGTGCTCCTTGAGGAGCCCTCTCAAACATTTAATTATGAGTAGACATGCATTTATAGAGCTTTTGAAGGCTCCCACTATTTTCAAATAGAGCCCCTTACCCCCTCTCCTAAGTGTTTTATATTCATGCACCATTTTTTACATCAAGTGAGTGAGGCTGTGAAACTTCACAATTGGGAAAATTTTATTAGGGTGATTGTTTTGTTTCTAATCTTCTATAAAACAGTCTCTTTTTTTACTAGTAGCCAATAAAATAAAAATTAAATGAATAAATTGAACAGTGTTACTGCCTGTACATATCTCTGGTCCTTTGTACTTACTAAGTGACTTAGTTTTAGCAAACCATCAAATGAATTAATTCAAAAGGACCTATTCAATTTACTTACCATTTAGCAAATATAAGAATTTTCACTTTGCAACTATCTCAACAGTCATGACTGACAATAGACAGAGTAGCTATCCGCTGATATTTGCTTGGCAGGTAGTAGAGAACAACAACTGTATGTATCTTTTCTATCTATCATAACTGGATGCAAATCAAACAACCTTTGTTGAGATGACTGACAATGGAACTGTCTTCAGAATGGTTTCTGCAAGACATAAACAAGGGTCTTTTTCATTAGTTCTCACAAGAAGCTAACAGCCATCATTTTGAAGTGAAGAAACCTGAAAAAAAAATCAACTTGCATTTTCTTTTTTTTGCTGAAAAAGACCCAAAATGCTGGGTCTTTGTGTTAGCCCTTACCATAAGAACAAAAACCCTAAACTTAACTCTTAACCCTCGGGAAGACTAACAAAATAAACTTACCACATCAATTCCCAAAATTTTGATCTGGTCAGGACTTTTGAAATAGCCTTAAAATGTTATGCTCTATCTTTCAAACTTTTGACCGCTTTAGCCTATTCATTGGGCAAAGCTTCAAAAATTTCTCGACTGACCTGGACACGACTAAAAAAACTGAGTGTTTGAAAAAAAATGTTGAAATGTTTTGATTCTACAAGATCAAATTGCTATCAAAATCTAACACAAAATTAACATCATAAATTGCGTTTCTAGTCAACAAGAAAAAAGATACACCTTTTTTTTTTTCTCTTTTTAGGCTTACATACTTTAAAATTTATGGATGTTAGCTTTTCGTGGAGTAGGCAAATAAGCCCCACAAGAACTTGATATTACTGGATGCACATAGAATCTGGACTTTGGTTTTCTACTTTCATGTTCCTCGTCTTTCTCTTGAAACTATATAAGCAGTAAGTGTTTAGCAATGCATATACATGTGTCTCTGTGTATAAGTCATTATTTATTTAAACTGGAACAATCGGCTTGATGAGCCACATAACAAAACTAACAATTAGGATTCTAATGAATAGAGTTTGCAGCAGAATTAGACTGGAAATAGAGGGAGAACAATGCGACTTTGTTCAAGACGCTGGAACAAGAAATGCAATTTTTATGGTCAGAATGAGCAATAGAAATGCAGAAAGACCTATACCTGTGTTTCATAGATTACACAAAGACATTCTGTAAAGTACATCTCAAAGAACTTCTTGGAATATCAGGAAAACTTGATCTACATATAATCCACAATTTATATTGTGAACAGCTTGTATGTGACCAGAGAATAAGTTGAGTGAGTACACCAAAACGGACAGAAGAGTATCACAAAGATGTTTTTTTTTCACCAATCTACTTAATTTGTACAACAAAATGATTTTAAGAGAATTAGAGGACCTAACAGAATTTATTATCTGTATTAGTATTAATGTTAATTAATAACATATTCTATACAGATGACACTGTTGGCAATTCAGAAGGAAAATTGAAAGAACTGTCAGGCAAGATATTTAATAAAAGTAAACCATCAATTATAAGATGACATAATGTATTATCGTAAGCAAAAGACAGCTCAAGGTGTGAGATACAATGTGGGGACATTAGAATCAAGCAGGTGCAGAAAATTAAACAATCTGAATGCTGATTCTCAAGGCTAGCAGACATACTGACAGATAGGCCTCCCTACTTGAAAGATTAGTGCAACACAATTTCCTTGACCTGCATTTTTAACTGCAACGAAAGTCAACAGTTCCAAAAGGTTTTTTGTTCAGAACAAATTTCAATAGGTTCATAGCGTTTTTTAAGAAAGGAAGGATAGAGAAAGTGGGTAAAAAAAGAGCAATATTTTTTTTATATCACTGTATATTATAACTTTTAAATCAATTCTCAGAATAAGAAATGTGACATGAGGAAAAGCATTATTAATTCATGAAGCTTAAACATTTTTTTTTCAAAATCTCATACTGTAAGCGTAGAGTTATGGCCTATAATTTATGGGGAACATAAGTAGAAAGACACTTCTAGGATACAACTGAAAATGTAGCAAGGCTCAAGAAAATCAGTCATAGTCTATTTTCAGAGAGTTTTTTTCTTTTCAATCTCTTAACAGCTTTACTTTATTCTTTTTTATAAAACTTTTGTTTCCAATTGATTATACAATTGGAAACTAAAAGTCTCATTACAGAAACAGATGTTGCAGATTTTGAACAAAGTCTGTTCTATTTCTTGTTCCTTTACATTTGGGTTTGTGCTAGATTAAGCTAAGTAAATACAGAAATAATCTTCTGATTTTTTGAAAACTTCCACCTTATATAAGATTTTGACATTTTCAGGGACAGTTAATTAGAACTAATTTCAACAAAGTTAAATAGTTTTTTGGGGTTTTTTTTTCAATTTTTTCTCAGTGAATTCAATCTAGTTTGCTTTGTTAAAGTAGAAACTTCACTCCAGTACTTTTCCCTGTAAAAGATGGAGAAAAAATTGCATTAATTTGTAATCGTTTCAAAATTTCAGACACTTAATACTTTCATTTTTTTTGTGATGAAATTTCAGAAATTTCAGAACTGGAAACATTTCTCAGTACTCCCTGTATAATGAGATCGATTCATTCAAAAATCTTTTATATTGTTAAAAACCGAACAGTTCAAGATCTTATTTTGATTTAATGTTTTTTTCCCAGTTCATACTTAGCTGCATCTATTTGTACAGCAATATATCAAAACTGCATTATTCAAGGAAATCTTGCAGTTTATTCTGCTTCCATAAGCGTTGCAGAAGACAATGGGTAATAAAGTAAAAAGTATTATGTACAAAAGCAAGACACTATCTCTTAACCTCCATTTACATTACTAAAGTCAACCTCAAGAAGTTAAATCCTGTCTCATTTTTCTGATCTGATCCTAATATCCATTTTTTCTGAAATGCCCTAAATCAAGTTATGATTTTTTTTTTCAGCAAATGAAATAAAAAATCATGTATATGATTAAAACCATTTTTGTCACACTTTGCATCAGTAGCAATCATCATCCCCTCTCCCTTCCTACCCTCTTATTGAACTATCTAACTTTTCTCTCCTCTCCCATCCTACTGTGTCTACCACACCTCGGTATCAGTAGCAGCAATTGTCCATGATTGTTGTTGTACAACTGTCAACAAAAAACAAGTCATTAACTAGTGAAAAATCAAATTAAGAGCGAATATTTTCTGATATATTCCTTGTGGAAATTGGTTTGGCTATAAAGGCACTCATGAAAATCAGAAAATAAGCAATGAAAGAATTTCCTAAAATCAGAGAAGAGAAAAACGTGGAATCAGATCAGATTGAATGAAAGATACAAAATCAGTTCAACGTAAAATTAAACAAAGCTGCTGAAATGCAGGAATTCTTTGATCATTGAAAATTACTGGGGTTTTAGCAAGATTGTTAAGAGCAGATGTTAATACTGATTAGTGTTGTTATGTTTTTTTAAAATGAAATTGAAAAATCTAGAAGATTATAAGAAACTTTTTGTCCAATGGAGTTTTCCCTGAAGTTCCCATGTTTCTTTTGTTTTACCAATTTACAAACAAACCTCTCTCCAATCTCTCTTCCTAACAGCTGGGATATCCAGCATTTAATGGGAAAAAAGAACTGAAAGGCTATACAGTAAATTCGGACGTAGAGCTTCTCAAAGTAAAGATCATTACCCTTCAGGTGGTTCAAAGATAGCCATACTGCCATTTTCTTTCCAAAATATCTAAAATGACCTGACTGCGCATTAGCCATTAGCTGTCCTCAGAGTTCAGTTTTACCTATCCAATGTTCATCCTTGGGTCAAGTTGCTCATGTACACAATTTTACAGCCTGTAGGGTGCAGCACTCTCACTTGAATTTGAAAATACCAAAACTAACATCACCCTAAATATACCTGTACAGGTCACCAGCAGTAATCACCATCTATCCTGTGTTCATTCTGGGATCAAGTTACCTTGGTACACAAAATTGCAGTCCTTAGAGTGTAGCCACTCATTAGATTTGGAAATGCCAAAACTGACTTTTTTTAAAATTGACCTTTTTTTAAAATTGATCTTACATTGTTCTGTAACATCTATTCCTTGCTGTAAGAAGACATTTCTGACAGTCCTCTTCAAAGGCAGCAGTCACTCTAAAAATGGGTGACCCCTATGCCGCTCTGATTGAAGCAGAAGCTCCAAGCTTGTGTGGCTGAATGCTGCTCCATTTGAGGTTGCTCTTCAGGGTATCTATACACCTCTGGATTTTTCCCACCTGTTTAAGCCTTAACAGCTTATCTTACATCAGCTGTCTGGAAATGTGATTGTTGTCCATTCTTATGACATGGGCAGTTTAGCATAGCTGAACTTCAGCACTATCAACAATACTTGTTGAGCTAGCTCTGTCTAGCACAACTCAATTTGTGACTGTGTTCTGCCAGCAGATGCTCATGATCATGTGCAGTGACTTGTATGCAACTGTTGCAGCTGCACATTATACCAGAGATATGGGGTCCACGTTTCACGGTAACATAGCATCGGAGAAACAACTATGGCTTTGCAGGTCTTGAATTTTGTAAACAGTCTAATGCTTTTCTGTGAGAGAATCTTTATTCCTTTATTCCTTAGTCCTCTAAGTGCTTGGCTGGCCTTCTGGATTCCAGATGTGATCTCTATATCCTGTCGGCGGAGATTATACTGCCCAGATAATTGAATTTCTCTACGCACTTCAGTTGGACCCTATCGATAGTGATATTTCTGCTTTGCCCAGGACCACCATTCGCCCCAGGCTGATTGTTTAGCCGAAAAGCCTTGACGCTTCTGCAAAGCGGTCGACAATTATCTGCGGATGATTTCCATTGTGTGTCAAAAGTCATCCACAAAAAGGGCTTCAGGGATAAGTTTATCTATGGTTATAGTTCGAGCAAAGAGATAGCAGAAGTAATAGACAGATCCATCCAAGCGGTATTTGACATACACACCCAAGTCAATGTTACTCCCATCATGGAGAACAAATTGGTTTTTGAGGTACATATACAGTGAACCCTCACTATGATGAACCTGGGTATAACATGTTTCTGCTTTAATGAACACATGGACCATCACAAACTTTGATATATGTGGCAAACTTGTGGACCATAACAAATTTGGGATCATGCTAGTTTCATAGGCCAGCTTTTTGTGGCCTTCAGATCAATATTATAGAGTATTATACATTCTTCTTACATCAACAAAACACAGCATTAACTTCCTGTTTTCAATTTCAAATGTGATTTTGATAGAATTTCAATTGTTTTCTTCATGAATTTTGATTTAATTCAAATACTTTTTCGTTTGACAAAAACAAGTTATGAATCTCATTTATTGTCATCACTGAACACCATGTGACTCGGACTTCCCATTCAAATTTTTAAAATGTCAAGTAATTTGATTTCACAAACGGAACTATATTTTGTTCAGCACCGATGTTAACTAGAAGCAAATCAAACAGCACCAGATTGCATAAATTAAAAAAAGAAAATGAGCATAGTGCAGGACTTGAACCCACATCTAAAACTGACAGGAAAGCCCCTCATGACGTACAAATTATTGATCTATTTATCTATGTGTTAGATTGACTACCGGTGCTGAACGAAATTAGTTGCCATGAAAATGTTATTATAATTATCACATTCTGCTTGACATAGACTGTCCAATCTACTGATATATTGTTGGCAAAGGGAAGATACATATATGTGTGAATATTCATGCCTACAATCACAGAATAGAGAGATGAGCAATATAAGTACACATTGTTGTACTCCTGAACTTGCCTGATTGTCAATTCAGATGGTGAGAGCAGGGCCTCATTTGGGCTGCTTCTTGGTGAATGTGGATTTGAGTCCTGCACAACGTTGAATTCTTCATTTTATCCATTTATTTGATCTGGGACCATTCAATTTGCTACCACTGGCATCAAATGAAATGCAATTCCCATCAAAATGTATATACATACATATATATATATATATATATATAGGAAAGCCTGGTACCACATGCCTTATTAACTCATGTGATTAATAGTACATACAAGAAGATTATTTCCTTCGTTATTGGTTCCCAATTCAGCAACCTTCACTGGTTTTCCATCTGGCTACCTTCACATGAAAGAATTAAAGGTTTTTCCAAGTAGGTGGATGGAGGTTGGTAGGCTGGTTCCTGTTGACTAGCAGGCTCTGGATAAGACCTAGATCCCAACATATGCAAGCTCTCTGGAAAGACTTAGATCCCAACGTAAGCAGACTCTCTGGTGAGACTTGGATCCTGACATAAACAGGATCCGGCTGAGTTATGAGGGCGGACCGACGACATTACTTGCCAGGAGCAGACAATTGAATGACTTGTTACTGTTTATGTAACATGTTTATGAGCATGTTTCTCTTTTTGCTTGCATTTAATTCACCCCAAAATTCCAACATTAAATTCCTTACAAGCATTGAAATGAAATTTGATAATGCATAAAAATTATATCAGTTATACAGAAAAAAGATTGGCATCTTAGTTTTCTTCTAAATTTTAGTCAGTGTCAGGCTATTACATGGATTCTCCCTAACACAGGCTCGTTACCTGAAATGTATCTTGCAGGCAGTAACAGGCTTTTGTGTATAAATGCAGTTATAACTTGAATAATTTACAAAGTGTTAATTCCTTTAGTCCATTGTGAATGAATATTTTGAAATTGTTGCAATTAAGTTCCCCTGTTAGGTGAATGAATACACAAGAGAAACTTTCTAGAACTTATATCCAATGACTAACAACAACATTTTTGAAAATATTATGTCCAAAATAGATGTATAAACAAGAAAACTATAATTTTTCATGTATAAATGATGAATATCGAATAATGAATATTCTTATCATAATATTTATTTATTTCCAGAAAAATCTAAAATGGTGATTTCAATTGCACCATATTTATTTATGTCATGAGGTATAGACTTCTTTTGGCAGTAGGAGCTCAACATATTTGGACAACAGTGAAGACATCTGATCATAGTTTAGAAATTAGAATCAAGATTATTCAGAGGCCTACAAGTCAGGCAGTTGATATGATCTCATTTGTATTTGATTCACCCAAAACCAACTGTTCACAGAGGGAGAAATAAACCTGGACGTGGTACAAAGAAGAAATTATCAGCCAAATCAGAACATAAATTTGTAAGAAGTGGACAGTAGGCTATGGAAGAGGTGATTAGATTATGGAGTTGATCCATGATGACTGTCCTCACACTAACTTCCAAAGGTCTCAATGAATTTCTATGAAATTTGGTGAAAGAGTGTACAATAGGATACAGGAGAAGATAATAAATTTAGGAGTAGATCCAAGCACAATTACCTCCCAGACAGCATAGTTGCATCCACATCACATAATTTTGTCACCCGTCTGTCCACAACATATCTCCTAAAGTTCGCAATTAATTCCAATGAAGTTTTGTGGAACATCTGGAAATGGAATCAGGAAGAGTTGGTCAGATTTCAGCGAGGATCCAAAAACTATTTAATGATTAAGAGCTATTTTCCAAATCTAATTTCAAACATGTATACACTCCTGGCTATCCACATTATATCTTTGAAAGTTCTCTACAGGTTACAATGAAATTTTGTGGAACAGCTGACAATAGCACCAGAAAGGGATGATCGAATTAAAAAATGAAAAGAATAACTCCCAACGAAAAAATCATCCACAAATCTTCCCCACAAATTTGACCAACTCTTTTTGCTGCAATAGTCCACAGTTCCACAAAATATCATTGTAATCATTTGAGAACTATCAAAGATATCATGTGGACAGTCAGGAGTGTATAGATGTATGAAAAAAAAATAGAAGAATATTTCTCAATCAAGTAGCAATTCCTGTATCTGCCCCCAAATCCACCTAACTCCTCTTGATCCCATTTTGCACTGTTCCTTAACATTATTATTTTTAAGTAGTCGTTAGTATCAGCAGAAGCTTTATTTTTTAGAATGTGTTCTAATATGGTTATACATCCTCTTTTTTGGGGGATAAATAAGAAAATAAAGTATGATAGCTTGAATGAGTACATTTTTTTGTATGAGTTGAGAATTTTTTTTATTTTTGTAAATTATTTTGAATGTTGCTAGAGAGATGATTTCGTTTTTGATTTAGTGTGAGAGTATTCTAGAAGTTCTAAGAGAGTGCTCAGGAGTTGATGATTTTACTGAAAACTGATTAAATTTCTTCACATTTTCTCCAGTCTAAAGAGAGTCTTGAAAGATTTCAGTGTTGTTACTGATTGAGTGAAGTTTTAGTGTGTTTGGTATTCCCAAGTTAGTGGATATCAACAACATTTTTAACTCCCTTTGTAATGTGAGTTCCTTTTTGGTAGCAGTAGAAGATTTGTTTATAATATGGTTACTAACTGGTTCCTCCTTGATAGCAGGATTATTCCTTGGTAAGATCTTTTTGAAATAAGTATACCAAGTTTTATGTCTCATGAGATTAAAATTTGTCCTGCTGTGAACATTTCAAGATCTGGAGGCTGAAAGAGACTTGGCAGTTTCAGGAGTATTGGTAAATTTTAGTAATCGATTTTCAAAATTCTTTGGATTAAATTCAGTTTTTTGCATGTATTTGTGTCGAGTAGTGGTTGAGATTTTACATCTGCAACGATGGAAACTACAGTATTTTACAATTTTTGTGATTTAAAGTAAAGCACATTTTCTTAATACAGGAATATCAGTGTCATTATATGCAGAAAATTTCATTGAAATATTTTTTAGTTTGGGTTGGGGAGACAGATTATAATAGTACTTTGCGGTTAACACAAGTCTATCTTCAATTTTACTGTAGACTGATTGAGTTTCAAATTCTCTGTCTATTTTTCAGAATTTCCATCATTAGTTATTGTGTGAACCTTTAGTGACGGAGATTTCTACAACAGGTGTGGATCTTTGAACTTGATGGTGTCTCAGTAGAAGTCTGCTGTATTCAATTCACTAACCAAAAAAAGCTGAATTTTATGCACCAACCTTTTTGAATTAGTGAATTTTGAATAATATCCTTTTTCATTGTATGTATTATTTATTTTATGGTAGTCTGGACAGTTATACCTTTGGTGACTGTAATCACAAAATTTGCACAACTGAATATCATTTTGAGTTTTGGTAGACTTTTTGTTATCAGCTTTAGTTTTGTGTTTTTTTAAAGTTTTAGTGTCTGAATATTTTTAGCAAGGATTTAGTGCATTTATATCTGTATTTTGAATTTCTGCTGAGGCAGCTATAATTTCAGATTGCCATCTTGTCATCTTCAGTTGCTTATTTTGCCTGTATGGCTTTGTCTTGAGTTAATTAAGGTTCCTGAAGAAGATGCCCTCAATGCATGAATCTAAGATACCACATATACCTTCAATAAGACTATCAGAAATATCTCCAAATTTGCCTTGCAATGCTTTGTGTTGGAGTTCTGTGATATATTCATCGAACCTCTGTCCAATATTCTGTTTATTTATGTCTTAGAAAAGTCAGGTTCTCCCAGGGTTGGCAATGCAAGTCAAATTTGTGAGTGCTTCATCCAGGTTGTACCAGTTGTCATTTTCCTCAGAAGCCTTTTGTCCCTATGCAAATCAAGAGAATTAAATTGGTTACCTTGCCTGATTTGGTATTGGATTCAGTTGATTGCAAAAATAGGTTTAATTCTATCTTCCATATGGCAGCTAAATTTTCTGGATTCCAGAGATTTGAGAGGTAATTAAAAGTTTTCTTTTTTTTAAAAATAATCCAATATTCTTGTGAATGATTGGAGTGACAATAGACAAATGTTTATCAAGTTAAAAATGATGTTTAATTCAGCCACTTGGGGAGGTAAGTGACGTCACAGTAAAGGGACATAATTGTCTCTTAGCATTACTATTTTAAGATGTAGATAGTATCAGCAGCAGCAGCCTCATTGTTGAAAGAGTATCAATATGCTTATATGGTAGCTATGCATGTGTCAGGCGTACAGTGTATGCCAATGGAGCTAAAGACTGTCTTGCTCCATTAGTGTGGTCTGTATATGTAATACATCCGTACATACATAGGCAGCAAGACTTACTTGAAAACCAAAGAAACCAGTGTTGATAGTTAGGGTGACAGTTTTTGGTTGTCAATTTCTTACATTTTCATGAATATAAATCCATCATTCAGTGGCTCAATCTCTTTGAGGATCAACAAAACTGGAACCTCAAGCAAATCAAATTCAGCAATGTAGTGTAGTTTCAACAGTTTCATAAGCTAAAGGCTATACTGTTACGTGATTGTTAGTTTGAGAGAGAAATATAATTTCTATTATTGTGCTTGTGGTCATTCTGATGATGCAAAACTCTGATACTGTTTTAATTAAATCTTTGAAGACTCCTGAGACATACATATCCCAAAGTTTCTGTGACGTCTTGAATATAATATTGCACGTATCGGCAGATAAGGTGTACCAAGACAAGACCCCAATTTCAGTCTGAATTTCATGTTTTTAGCTAACTGCTTAGTCACTTTTTATATCTGACTTATAAGACAGCCTTGTTTTGGGGGATGTTTTTTCCAATCTTCAAATGTCGTCTTATCCACCAAAATATATGCTATGTAACATAGATCTCTTTTAGAAGCCTATTGGGACATATAAGTCACAAAAATATACTAAATAAGATTTTTCAGGCTCTTACAACCCAGAAATTGCCTAATCATAGTTTGAAACCCGCACAGAAATTAGCTCACATTACATGTCTGAACAGGGAAGACATGTATGTTAAGTGGTCAGCTAATTCTGTGCTTTTCATCTGTCTTCTGATAAATGTCTTACAGGACAAATGTATCCCATCAGGATTTTGGTTCATCAAAATATGGAATATTTCTGATCTAAAAAAAAAAATATTTTGTGTTTTTTTTCACACCCTTTTGAAAATTCAGACATAAAGCACGATAATAATTTAGTCTTCAAAAGTTTAAGGCATTCAAGACATTTTTTTCATTTTTTTTCATTTTGTCTGATAATTTTTTTTCTCTTCCATGGTTTAGTCCGTATGACTCTAAATCAGGAGAAGTATATTGGTAGGATAGTAGTTAATGTGCTGGTTATGCAAAATATCTATTATTCTGTCTATTATATATTATATATAGTAAGATACATCTTCAGAAACCCTTAGCTGTAAACAGTTCAGGATCATGATAATATAAAACAGTTGAGAAGGACTTACCCTTTAAGAGGGACTGGTTACATGACTGATCCAAACTATGGTGAGATGAGCTAGACAAATTCAGAAAGTATTACCCACAAAAGCTCAATGGATTTCGTATCCTCAATATGTTCTGAATGACAGAAAATAGTCTACAAAAATTGTATGAGAGAAAATCCTGAAATTCAAGATGGCTGTCTACCACCCTAGAGAAATTAATCTATCTTGAGAAATATATTAAGTAGAAAATCAATTGGTATATTGCTCAGGACGTGAGGAAGTGCAGAGTTGAGTTTAAAGCTGTTTGGATGGGTGATTTTTGAGAAAGCTGCAATTAATCAGCAAAATAAAAAGTCCAATATTCTGTCCCTTACAAATCACTATCCAAATGAAGAGCCAATCATAGTTCTGTCGTGATTTGGGATAAACTATACAAGTCAAGGCATTTTAGAGTTGAACAGTTAAAAGTCTATGGATTGTTGATTTAATCTTTGATAAAGAGACACGACTATGAATATTATTGAAGAGAACATTTTTTAAGCTTTCCAGCTGGGTATCTTAGTGTTTTATATCTGTTGTGTATAAAAAGTTACAGTCAAAAGCTATTTGACATTTTACAAGGAAATTTGTAAAATGACAAATACCTAACACCACATTTTTGATTATATCCTTTTTTGTATATCAGATACAAATTGAGTATACACTATTGAAAAGCTGAGAAAATGTTCTCCAGAACAATATATACATATATATTTTTATCGATGATTAGAGCAACAATAAGTAAAACATATACTTGAAATTCCGATGTAAAATGCCAAATATCTAGCTTTTTTGGCGGGGTTATCTTTGCTCAGCAGGGAGAGAATTGGA
This sequence comes from Thysanoteuthis rhombus, assembly GCA_963457665.1. Classification (NCBI taxonomy): domain Eukaryota; kingdom Metazoa; phylum Mollusca; class Cephalopoda; order Oegopsida; family Thysanoteuthidae; genus Thysanoteuthis; species Thysanoteuthis major. The sequence goes on along the minus strand of OY735204.1, from coordinate 45,385,834 downwards.
GAGCATCCCTATGTATAATATAGTCACTTGTGTTTCATGGGTGGGTGGGTGGTAATGGTATCATCTGCGTGACTCATGTTGCTGGTAATGAGCTGAGCTAATTAGTAAATTAGCCACCATTTCTCTGTGTTCAGCAAGTTTTTTCTGTTGAAAAAAAAGGCCCGTCTTTTCTTATGTGCTGTACACCTGAAGAGAACTTCATAATAAATCATATGAAATGCTGTGGTAATAACAAAAACATCACAAAGAATTAATCCAGTAGTCTGAAGAACTCTTGGAATGGTAAACTCTTTATCACCGAAACATAGTGTCAATTCTCAAGGAAGAAGCACTTTGAAAACAGCATGGAGAAACAACAGAATTGGTTCCAAGCCATAGAAGTGTTTGGAATTTTGGATTCTGCTTATCCTAAAGTGAAACCTGAATGGGGAATAAATCCTTTCGTGTAAAAATAGTAGAATGAGTATAAGAATATCTATCTCCTGTTTCAGGTAACATAAATAAAAAACAAAAGGAAAGGTGTTATGGCATAAATGTTCTATGCCTGAAAATCTGAGATGATGGCTGAGTGGATAGCAGCATTGGTGAGGCATGTCTAGTGGCCTGCCTTGTGGTTTTGAGTCCAATATTTGGATTGGGTAGTGCAAAAAAAGTCATGTACTCTTGTCCAGTACAAGAATGGCTTAACTAGCAATAACTAACAAATTAACTGGGAAGAATTAACTGGTATGAGATATTCTCAAGTGTGGATAGCAAAATGAGAACACACAACCCCTGTAATCATGAAATTGCTAAATGAGAACACTAACCCTTGAATGAAGGGCTTGGTTCAAAATGCTCAGGAGAAAGACAGGAAGGATCACAAAGAGAAAGATATGGAAGAGGGGGTGTGGAGGGAGGGAAGAGGACTCACATAGGAAGTGAAGGAGAGAAGGAGGAGAAGGGGTAGAGATGAAGATATTTTCTTAGAAAGACACCGATTGCTTCTATATTTCAAGTGAAAGCTAATTTACTGTATATAATTTGGGTGCAATTGATTGTTACAGCAAAAAAGTGAATGCTTCAAGAGTGACAGAAACCAATGACCATTTCATCATCACCATCAGTCATTCATTGTCATACATTGGACAAAGACCTCCCCAAGGATTCACCAGATCCCTTTATCATGAGCATCGCATAGCCAATACTTTTTTAAACTTGTCTAGTTTGTCTCACCATCTTGTATTCTCCCGGCCTTGGACCTTTTACAGAAATATGATTTTACTCTGCTGGCACCATTAGATGAGTAGCCGAGAAGGAGAAATTTGAAAATGCCCCCCAGGCTCCAAATGATGGACGACCCCCAAAAGCTTATTAAATAGTAGTTCACCTATTGTATTTCCACTGACATTATACTATAACAATGATGTATTAGTTCATACATGATTTGCATAAATAATAATTCAGCCCTTGATGTTGTTCTCCACAAATTGAATGATAACGCATGTCTATTTATTGTGAATTTTCCTTTTTTCATCAAATCTCAATGAATATTGTTGCAGACATCTCAAAGGGTCAAGCCCCCCAGGCAGTGCTGGATCAAAGTCATTCAATGCCCTAAGCACAGCCCAAAAATAGTGTTCCCACTTTGGCCGACCCATTGCTCAGCTGACAAGATTATCAAAAATGAAACATTCCTGGAAAATTGAAGGTCATATTCAGCAAAACGCATCAAAATATATATATATATATATATATATATATATATACTATTTATCAAAACCATATTTTTGCCAACAAAACTTATGCCTGCATAATGATCAGTTTTCTACAATAGTATTTGCGCGGATGATTGAATCATTTGAATTTTTGGATTAACTCTGTATATCAGAGAAAAAAATTGAATTTTATATTCAAACTTTATGTTGAACTATCAAAACAACTTAGAATGATGTGATATCAAAGACTGCAAGAAATCTGTGGTGCCCCCTTAATTTTTAATGCCCTAAACATGTCCTTATTTTGATTAATGGTTGATCCAGGGATTTCCCCTTTGCCCCTAAATTTCCAGCCTTGCCCCTGGGCATGATTAAAATGAACTCAAATCTCCCAAGTGCCTAAACTTCTTTATCATGTCTCATCATTTCCAGATCCCTTGTGCCCATGAGATCAAAGGTATATATATATATATATATATATATATATATATATATATATATATATATATATATATATGTGTGTGTGTGTGTTTGTGTGTGTTTGTGTGTGTGTGTGTGTGTGTGTGTGTGTATGTGGGGTGGTAGTGGGTGTTTTGTCTGTGTCTCTTTGTATGTATATGTGATTCTTAGATTTTCCTTGTAGCCTTATATCAGGCTAAACCCTAACTCAGAAGATATCAATTCATAGTCCCTGTAGTGGTAGATGTCAATCACTCGTCTCTGTTGCATTATGTAAAGATAATATTGAGAGACAAAAAAGGCTATCAAAAATACCAGGTCCTGTTACAAGAACTGTGTTTTACTTGAATTGCTTGTTGCTTTCTCTTTCCTTCTTAACATACTTTGTCTTTTTCCTTTTGACCTGTTAATAACAATGGTCTTTGTCATTTATCCAACATTCAGCTTATACAGTGTGTGGGGTATAGCCAAGGATCTTTACAGACAATTTACTTCTTATCTCCGACTATTTTCGATAAAAGTAGAAAATAAGGTGGTTGGATAAAGGTTATGTTTTGTTTTTGTTTTTTTAGTTGAAAACACAAAAGTTTTTCAAAAAAGAGACAAGTCTGGAAGTACAAATAAGCAGATATCAGCTCCAAAATGGCAGCTCTGACAGAGAAATGGACTATAAAAGATAATAAGCAGCTTGAACTAAAATAACCAGATAGGAACATTTGTTTGGAGGAGAATAATTCCAAATGATATACTCAAATAGCTACAATAAAACTTGAGCAGTAGATACGAGAGGATTCAGATGCAGTGAGATATTTCATAACCACAATAGCTGAAGAGAATGCAACTTTTAGTAATATCTACCTCAGCCTTTTCATATAAATCACTCTCATATACACTCACACACAATATATATATTATCTGCAGGTATAGCTTGATTAGTGTGGTTAATTCATTTCAAAATTTTCCAAACTATCCAAAACTGCACTGATGATTTAATGTTTTGGGGTCTTTTTTTTTGCTTATGCATTTGTACAACAATACCTGACCGTACTGTATCAAAACTGTTCTATTTAAGGTATTGCTGTATATTGAAGACTACAGAAAAAGATTTTTTTCAAATTGACATTTTTTTCCAATGTGCGAGAGAACGCATTTCTGGATTCAATGAGCTATTGTCTAAACATTTGAGATCCAAGGCTTTCAGTCATACTCCCAGCCATTATTAAGATCAGAAACATTAAAATTCAAGGAAAAAGCTCAATAAAAGTTGGTCATTTCTTAATTTTTTACTTTCAGATTTGACATCAAAGCTTTTTATGGTTATGATGATACAGAAGTGCCTGCCGTAAATGAATGAAACTAAAAATATTGAGAATTTACTTGATGAACGTTCACAACGGACAATAAGACAAATGGTTTACAAGGATATTTTGAAGACCATCACTCACTTCGACTCATCTTAGTCCCATAACTGTCAGTATTGAGCTTTGATAGATGGCTCCATAGTCATAATATCAACGCATTAGACACAGTGTAATGTTTGGGGGGCTTCTGGGAGGGGCTGCAGCTGGTCTCTCATATCATAGCCCAAAAATCCAGAGGGGTTCAAGAATTAAACTCTCAATTTAATACAATAAGTCTATGGATAAAATAGATCAACATCATCATTCACTATCAAGTAAATATAATTTATTACGGTGAAAGGGTTATAGCAGATAAAAACAGGGATGAAGGGTGCTTGTGCAGTGTGTGGATGTGTTCAAAAACAGCTTTGCACAACCTTTTAAAATTCCTCTTGGAGGCCCTGAATATTTGCATAGTTTGTTTTCTTCAATCAAATGCCCAGTATATGCAGTATTCAATTCAGGGTATGATAAATGATAAACATCAGTTCTTTCTATGCTTCTTATAGTGATTAGATCATCATCATCATCATCAGTCTTTTAACGTCCAGGACCTTCCCCAGGATTTGCCACATTTCTCTATCATGGGCATTGCGGAGCCAGTATTTTCTGAATTTGTCTACTTCATCTCTCCATCTTGTTTTCTGTCAGCCTCTGTTTTGCATATGATCTCTGGGGATACATGCTATGAGTCGTGATGACCATCGGTTGTCTGTCATTCTTGCAACATGGCCTGCCCATTGCCATTTTAAGTTTTTTAATTGTTTTTATATCTCGGACTCCCGTTTTCTTCCTTATATACTGTGCTGTCTTGTGATCTCTCCATGTAAGGTTGAGCATGATTCTCTCATGCGCATGCTGCATGCTTCTCAGTTTGTGGGTTTGTCTCTTTGTTAGGTTCCATGTTTCAGCTCCCTAAGTGACTATCTGGAGAATACATTGGTTGTATACTCTTCTTTTTAGGATTATTCGGATCCTCTAGTTTTTGAAAGTTGAGCTTGCTTTGCAGGAGGCTTGCCATCCTAGGGTGATTTTCCGCTTGATTTCTTCTTTTTTCGTGCATTTCATTGAGATTTGTTGTCCTAGATAGATGTAGTGGTCTACTTTCTCCAGTTTTGCATCTTCAATTTTGACAGTTGTGTCATTTTTTATGTAGTTATTGTACGTGAATTTTGTTTTACTGAAGTTCATGTGTAGGCCAACTCTTCTGCTTTCTTTATTTAGTTCATCTAGCATTAGTAGAAGGTCGGGTGGGTTTTCTGTGAAAAAGACAATATCATCTGCAAATCCGAGGTTACAGATGTTTGCCGTCTATTTTGATTCCTCTATTTTCCCAGTCCAGGTTTCGGAAGATCATCTGAACACAGGCTGTGAATAGTTTGGGTAAGCTGGTATCACCTTGTCTTACTCTTCTTTGGAGTTGTAAGGGATCAGAGTCTTTACGTAGCCTGATGAAGGAGTTGCTGTTGCAGTACTTTGATGTATACAGTGGCTACATCTTGTAGAGTGATGGCCTTCATGACCATGGGAATTTCCACAGAGTTGAATACCTTCTTGAAGTATATATATGCTACAGCAAGTGACATTTTGTATTCTACTGCTTTCTCTTTCAGCTGGTTTATTGAATGGAGATGGTCCATGGTCAAGTAGCTTCTTCTAGATCCAGCCTGTTCCCATGGTTGGTTTTCATTTAGTGTTTTAGAGATCCAGTTGGTGATGATTTTGGTGAGCAGTGTATAAATTCAGTTGTTTTTTTTTTAATTTTTGACATGCCTCCTTCTTTTTAGTTTAATTGAGCTTGCTTTGGTTTATGTTCTTACACTTTGCCTTTTGTGATGAGTTGATTCTGGTTACAGAACTGAATCATCTTCCTTATTGTACATTCTAAAAGCAGAAAATAGAAAAACCCCAACGTAAACTCAAGTGATCACACTGTCCCATTTCAACAGCCTCTGTTTTAGACATTACTAGAAATTGTTGATTATTCAAATTAACGAAAATCACTGTTTTTTGTCATGCATGTCATTCAGTATTTACTCGATTTGTGCACGCCAAGAATATACAAACACACACACACAAACAAGCAGGCAACCAAATTTATATATATATATATATATATATATATATGTATATATATAATATAAAGGATCTTGGAGTACATACAGACAATAAACTCACTTTTACACGACACTGTCAGATAAAAATAAACTAAGCTAACCGCACCCTCGTTTATATCAGACATACATTTAAACACCTTGACCCAGATAGTTTCATTTTACTTTGTAAGTCATTGATCCACACACATTTGGAATTTGTTTCAACCATATGGTCCCCTAGATATAAGTAATAACATAGATGCAGTGGAACATGCGCGATACGGAGCTACAAAATTAATCCCCCGGATCCAACATCTAAATTACACAGACCGACTCCAGAAGTTGAACCTTGAAACTCTGAAGTACATACGAACCCATGCTGATATTCTTGAGACATTCCGCATCAACTTAGGACATTGAACTCTGAACGGATCCATACGCTGCACAGCATGACCAAACAAGTCGATATTACAAGAAATGCTTAGCAAACAACGGCGGAGACATAGCTGCAAATTGCAGGAAGCGAAAGGACTAAGGGCGTGTTTCATGGGTGTTAGAGTGACCAATCTGGGGGACAAACTTGGCAAAACAGCTGATACATCAAAGAACATAACCTGCTATAAATGTAACCTTGAAAATAATCTTAACAAAAAAAATTTCATACCAAACAAAAACTGCGGATGGTCATGAATACTCTTTCTACTTGGCCAAAATTAAGGAACATCATAATACATTTATACATTGTGATACATTTCGTGAGCAAGCATCAAAATGCTTATTTGCTCTGAGGTTGTGTATCAATTCTCCACAAGTTTTTTCCTTTTTTTTCTACTTTAAACGTATTTTCTTCCTCTAAAATATAGTTTTTTTGCATATTTTGTATCGGATCATCCAAAAGTAATCCAAAAGCAGTACATTGAATGATATTTTAACCATTCTAAGATGCCTAAATATTAACTAGATGATAACAATGCATGCCAGAATAGATTTGTACAGTTTCAAGTGAACTATTTGATTTGTAACGGTGTGATTTGAGGGTTGAATTTTCATACATCTAGCTACATTTTCTTTCATGTTATGCACACTTTATCACTGCATGATTGTTCCCGAAGACTACAGGTGCAGCTTATGAAAATGCAACTGCATAACAAGACAAAATAAATGAGGGTCAAAACACGACATGACGTGCTGCATATTGAACCTTGAAATACTTGTTGGATGAAATCAAGGAGGGACATGATCAAATAAAAATGAAAAATACAACACTCCTGTCATTGAACAATGGTGTATCTTTTGAAGACTCAAATGTTATTAAACTAATGATTCTGTGTAATGGATTCTGAAGATGCATCTTTGTAGAACCAAAATGTCAAGATCCTCTCAACTCATGACTTGGACGTTCTTGATAGAATCATACACTATGTAGCAATGAAACTATTGTTTTCTACTCATGCAACAATTGAAGATTTGAGTGTGCAGCAAAGTTGGGAGGAGACAGCATTCCGTACAGATTTCCCATTGAGGAAAACAATCAACAGAGTCCATTTCAAATACAGTAACATATTGTTAATTACCTTTTTGCTGTTTGCATCATGGGATCCTGGTTCTCCAAAACATGTGAAACAAAAGTGCAACAAACAACCTTCAGACCTTAAAATTCACTACAAAAGCATCAAGTGTCAACTTATTTCGAAGATCCTCATCTCCTGACAAGACAAGAATCAACTAGAATTCCTTATACAGAGCTAATACCTCTTGTTTTTTCATTTTCACCACAGCCAGTCACTCTCTTCCTTTATCTGTGCCTGCAGGGGGTACCATTGAATTTTCTAGGCTTTCATTCTCTCTCATTTTTCAGGCTTTCTCTCTCCCCTTCCTTTCTCAAATACAAATGTTTAACCTTATGGCTAGAGGAACCATAAAATGATTTCCCTTCAAGCCAGCCCTGAGGTCACTCCTCTTGACCTTATGACTGACAAGACTGAGTTTTGTTTATCTAATCCTGCAGAATGTCTTTATCTCTCAATTTACTCAAGGCCAAGGGACAAAACAAGAGACTTTTTTCTCAGGCATTAAATTACCTTCTAAAATCTATGTTAATGTGGCAACCTCAGCATTTTTCGACACTAACATTGTTATATTTAAAAACAAATAACTTGGTAACTTGACCCTCCTAAGAATGGATATGTCTACAGTGTGCATAAGACATGTAAGGCTCTATGAGTTTAGAAATGGTGATAATACTGCAGAAGCAACCCAAAACACGTATGGTATTTATGGAATAGATTCCATAAACAAAAGAAGTTGTTGAAGATGGCTTGAAAGGGTGAGAAAAGGTTATTCCAGCTTAAGAATTTTGCCATGAACAGGTTATACTATTTAGTTCAACAATGACCTGTTCTTGTCTGAACTTGACAGAAATAGAGTTCTTATGGCTCAAAAACAAAATTCAAACCATTCAATGGTTCCCCATCATCTGAAACAACTTGTTGCTGAGCAAAGAAATATACAACACACTGAGATCCACAAAAGCCTGACATGAAACAACATAAAAAATGAGTTCACTAGTCTGAACAACTCTCAGAAAGATTGTATCCCCCACCCCCATTTTTAATCCCTCCTAGAGCATAGGGCTGCAAATACACCATGCTGGGTAATGTTGCTGCGGTTTTAGATGCAAGTTGGTTTTTATGAGTATAGTCGCTAGCTCTGCACGCAACCTTTCTCCTCTACCTTGCGATTGGCAGGATGGTCTTTGTCATTTACCCTTAGCTGGGAATGATGGATTCATGCCTTTCCCAAAGGTATTAGTACAAAGTGAATGCTTGCAGCCAAGGAAAAAATATTGCAAAAGAAAAAAAACTTGGTTTGCAAATTATGTTTTCCATGCTAACAAAAATAAAATTTGAATTTTTTGTTATTTATGAAGAATTTTCTCAAAAACCTGAAAAGTATGCCTGTTGTATGCACACCTTCATAAAGAAAGAGGGGGGGAAGCAAATGATTGAGACACAAAAATGTCCAGGGACACATTTGACCGGGACATTGTTGTCCAGGATGCAATCAACCTGTCACCAGATCTAGCTATTTTGGAGATAGATAAAACGGGGGAAAGGTTCCACTATCTAGTCGCATTATATCACAAACCGCACTCTAACAAACTACATTATAACGTGGGGGGGGGGGCTTTATTACCTCAAATGTCAAGCTAACCTTCTTTGCATAGAAGAGAGCACAAAAATATGATTCCTGTTTTCCATTTGTGAAACCTTTCACATCTGTTTGAAAGCATTCCATTTTGGGAAATCTGTTCGGATAAGTCACAATATATAAAGGAATGATGTCAGCACATTATCTGGTCCAAGAACTTTCAAGATAAATAAGCCTAAAACAAGTGCAGCGGAAAGTCTCCCTTAGGAACTTAACAACCATGAATATTAGATCAGGATAAATCCTGCGGGTATCACCATCATAGAAAAAGGACAATAATATAACTCGCCTCTTGAATATATACATCAGCAGCTGCAAATGTAACACTGAATCACAGGCATTGCAAGAGATCTGGGGCCTTGGGGCGGGGGGGAGGGGGCTTGAGGGACCCCCTGAAACATTTAGTGATATTTGTCAGTAGAAATCTAGTAGGTGAACTCCTATTTATAAAGGTTTATGGACCCCCTCCATTAGGGGTCAGTGGGGGGGGGGCTATTTTTCTAATAACACCCTATGTCTATCCACTAAATCATTTTTAGTGAATGAGATGAGTGAGGCTGTTTGCAATGATCTAACGGTTGAGAAACTGATATAAAACATCTTGCCATTTTTTATATCTCGAGAACCAGTGGTGCAGCCTTTGTGTATGTTGGCAACCAATGTATGGGACCTTACTGCTCATGCGTGAACTGAGACTCTCTTGTGGGGTTACTCAGTTGGCACTGAGATACCATTGAGTAAACTTGTACACTGTCATGGTCACATGACCAAGGGAGTTATTCTTCATGTCACATGCAGGGTTTTATGTTTTTTTTTCACCCAGGTCCGTCAGCCCCATAGAGTCCAGATTTGACTCCCTATGAGGGCATGAGGGGAACGGTGATTATTGATGTTAGTTATTCTATTAAAATTCAGTTTTCAACTGTTGGCATTATGACCTTTCTGTATTGTAATGACAATGGAATACGGAAAATATATGTATGTATGATCCGATTTGTATTTGAATAAATTAATGAAACAGCAAGGTGACATTTTTTGATGTCTAATGAAAAAAGAATATTTTAGCAATCTTTTTGGGAGGCCAGAGGGCTTGGCTCTTTGAGGGGCCAACTCCAACGTTTAGTGAGTTTTGATGAGAAAGAAGAATTCGCAAAAGATAAACATGTATTATCACTTAATCAGTGAATAACAATCCAAAAAGCCGAATTGTTATTTATGCAAATCATATTCTTGTTATTGTATAATGTCAGTAGAAATACAGTAGGTGAATTACTAATTATGAGGTTGTTGGGTGCTTCCCTCAATTGGGGGCCCAAGAGGCGTTTTCAAATACCCCCCCCCCTTCCTGCACCCCTCTGTAAAGCTATGCATCTGAATCCTAACTGCAGACTAGTCATTTGGGATAAAAGAAGGTTTATATATTGATGCATTATCATTTGCAACGACTTGCTGAACACGTCATAACTTTGACAACAAAGCATTTATAATTAAATAGGCATTTTCACAAAATCAATAAACTATTTAAAGCTCCTTGGTGCTTCTAATCACTGTATCCTTTGAGACACAAGTATCACAACTCGATTTTCTTTCCTTTAATTCTTCATCAAACATTAGAGCAATCTTCAAATGGAGCCTGTGCATGTCTAGTCAATATTCAATCAATGTGTTATTACTAAAAAGGGTTTTTTAACAAACTTTTGACAGCACATATTCTGAGAGAAAACGAATATGGAGAAAAAAAACAGGTCTGGTTAGTCACTAAATAGATACCATCACATGACTAGCCTCTTTTTGGCCACACGTCGTGTTGGGGGTGATCAAAATTTGGAAGAGATTTAAGAAGCGACTCAAAAAACATGTCTTTAAAAATCATAATTTTTTATTTTGCAGGTAGGAAAGTAGATCGGTCGATTAAATTTGTTTGAGGATTTATTATGTCACATTGAGATTTCGATCAATAAAATACTTAAGATTGAATTAAACATCATAAATTTGAGATTATTTTGTTTTTTAGAAGCTGTCAACCAAAACTGTCACCAAAAATGTCACCACAACTGTCAACATACATTTCTTTTATTGCATATACAGGCCACATCAATGGAGCTAGAGTGCTGGAAATTTTTTTAAATTACTTTTTATTGTCTTGCAAAGACATATTTTTCTTTTAAGCAATTCCCCCCATCCCGAAATAAGTTTTTTTGTGAGGAATTCAATTAACAATTTAGGGATTTTAGAGCAAAATATGCGACCTTATCTAAGAAAACTAGGTTTGGTCTGAAGATCATGAGTGCTCCAGCATCTAAAGCGCACTTCCAAAAACACACAAGAATGGTTGGAAATGGAAAATTTTTTTTAGATTAAATCTTTAAAACAGGCTATCAATGAGTTCTATCACTATCCCACTGAAAACCTTTGGAAAAAACAGAAATCTGGAGTCATGTTTTCAATGCGCACCAGGGATGCTTCAAACAAAGAAGGGCTTGGAAAAATTAAGAAGTGAGAGTGGGAGAAACTACCAGCTGACAAGTGCAAGGAGCTTATAGATGGCTGTAAGAGACCTTTAAAGGCACTCTTTGTTTGCAAAAGATTCATGCAACCAGATATAAAATTATGGAGACAATATTTCTATCCAGGCTATATTTTCAATTTCTTCTTTGAAATAACATGTGAGTCGAAAATAATCATTTTTTGTTAAATTACCTTGGACATCCTATTAAAATATTTTGATGATAAAAAATTGACAGATTTTCATTTGTTTCTGAAGATATTGTACAGGTTATATAAAAAAAGTAATCCTGAGCAGTACGTGTGTGTGTGTGTGTGTGTGTGTGTGCGTGCGTGCGTGTGTGTGCGTGTGTGTGTGTCTCCAAATTAAATTCAATATTTTCTTTCCAAACTGTCTGGTCTGAAAGTACATAGCCGGCTCTACTTCTTGTATGATTTTAAGATAGTTGTGTTTGAAATAATGGCAACAAGTAGAGTTTAGATTGTTTTCTGCAAATGCAGTAGTGTTATTTGGAACTGCCCTAGAGATGTTACATGTGAAGACATTGTAGACAAAAGGTTCTGGCAAAGGGAACAACTATCAGTTAGATCTTTACAGATATCGGCTTTAGAAGCTTAGTGAACCCAAAAGACACATTGTGTTCCAGTGGGAATTCTTGAAAACAGTGAAAAGAATGGCAGCGTGTGATGCCACTGTTTTAACTGCAGGCTATAGGCCATGTGCTGCTGATTGCGGCCCGGGCGGAGTAGTCTAGCACAGGAAAGCAATAATAGGCAGGTTACAGGGCTGTTGCTGAGCAACTGAGTAGAAGGTGGAGAGAACAGCGAAGGAGGGAGGTAGTAGTGAGGAATAGTGAGGAGGAAGAGTGGTAGGAGAGAGTGTGTGAGAGAGAGAGAGAGAAAGATAGATAGAGAGAGAGAGGGAGAGATCAGGTTGATGAGGGGACTTTATTGCAGTAAAAAAAGAGAAAAAAAAAGGGCATTGCTCAATGGAAAGTTTGTTGTGCAAGCATGGTGAGTGAAGAGGTGCTGATGAGAGAATGGACAACAAAACTGTTCTGTTATCCAAGCTCTTTCCACTGACATTGCACAGGGGAAGGGTAGAACGGGGTTGGGTCGGAGCAGAGATACTGCAGAGCAAGAGGTATCGTGCCCTTATTGCTCACTCAATATTGATGGTAGCAAAGGGGACAAGAAGAGGTGGGTGTGGGTGAAATGATGATACAATTGATTATCAGTCCTCTGATAGAGGACAATGGAAATTATCATCATCATTATCCAGTCATCAAATACTCACAAATTTGACATTATATTCGGCACATATATCAGTTTGTTTACTGTCTCAAGTAACCCCATTTCCAGCTGACCAAAGAGAATATCATCTTCATATTTAAATAAGCTTTTTATTATATACATGAAGATAAGGAACTTATCAGGCTCTCTTACTGGCTGAGCCAAATTGACAAGTCTAACATATCTGTGAGATTTTGTTTTTACAAATACAGAAGGAATTAGAAGTCGGAGTGGAGTTCGAACCATGAAACAGCTACGTTTGTTCTGTACAGCAATGAAAAATCCTCTTTTCCATTCTGGTATATATCTGTGTTTTAGATTTTGATCCTTTATCCCTGTCTCCAACATGTTTGTTATACCTGACATTTGTTCAGCTGAAGTTCATTTGGACACCAATCTTCTGGCTTTCTTCATTCAGTTCATCTAGCATTATTTGGAGGTCATGAAAGTCTGGGACAAAAGGGACAATATCGTCAGCGAATCAAAGGTTGATTAGGTATTCACTGTGCATTCTAATTCCTTAATTTTACTAATCTAGTTTGTTTTTTTTTGTTAAGCAAGCTCAACGTACAAAAACAAAAAAATCCCATTAGTCAAAATGAAGAGGGTACACAACCAATACGTCTTCCCGATAGTCATCTATGGAACTGAAACATGGAACCTAATCAGAAGATTGACCCTCAAACTGAGCAACAGAAGGAAATCATGCTCAATGTCACCAGGAGAGGTCATAAGACAGCACAGTATATTAAGGAGAAAACAGGAGTCCAATAAGAAATAGAAAACTCAAATGGCAATGAGCTGGACAAGTAGCAAGAATGACAAACAACCATTGGACATCGCAACTCACAATGGGATCCACAGAGATCACATGCAAAAATGTGGCCAGCAGAATATAAAATGGTTAGTTAAGCTAGACAAGTTCAAAAAGCATTGGCTCTGCAATGCCCATGATAGAGAGTTCTAGCAAATCCTAGGAAAGGTCTATGCTCAATGATGGATGCTAAAAAGGTTGCTGAGACATGAAAATTCCTTTAACAAAAACATTCTGCAAGTGGAAGCCGCTCATTTTGATCAATTTATGAAGGAGCCTTTTAGTTAAGAATAACTGGCTGATAACATTAAGCAAAGAATATAGAAATTGAAACAAATTTCTATCAGAGTCAATGATTGAACAAAAATAGTGTTGAAATTTTCCAGTCTTGTAACGAAATTCCATCAAAAAATAAATATGATCAGCACAAATTCTATTTATGACATCACTGGTACTTTCCATCAGAAAATATTTAAAACAGAGTAAAAAAAAAAACCACCAAGATTCTGGAGGATCTAAATGTTATCAATAAACCTGCCAAAATGAGGCCCCAAAAAGGTCGGAAAGCTTTTTTCGAAGTCTGCAGACAAAACAGTATGGCCAGGAGCACTCAAAAGTAAAAAGGGATAGAACCCTTTGTCGTCTTTGATGACTATGATTGTCCAATCTGTATTCATTGTTATAAAAAGTCTCAAAGTTCACTTGATTTTCATTTTAGCAAGCCTGTGGCAGCCATTCTAAAGCCAACTGAGATTTGGCAATGTCAAACCAAAGATTACCAAAGTATTTTTTCTCAAAAGCGTAGATGAATCCCGAAGAAAAGAGAAGTGTCAACCAGGGTCTTACTTAAAGTAGAGTAAATAATCTGGTTTTTGGTAATGGTATGCAAGCATTCATATGGATGGACTGAATTTCTAAAATGAAAAGAAAATGATACATGGATCGACACTAAGTTTCATCCTCATTTTGTAATATAATGAATCTTCAAACAAGTTTAGTTGAGAGATTTCACTTTTCTATCTAAAGAAAATAAAAAATATTGAAATATTTTCAAGGACATTGGGGGGGGACTAACATATTTGAGTCCAGTGCAGCTGTACTGTTTGCTATACTTTAAGTATGGCCCTGATCAACACAACATTTTTTTTTTTGATTCATCTATGTTTTAAAAGGAAATACCCTTTAGTTTCAAGTTGCCAGATCCCAGTTGGCTTTAAAATGGCTACAAAATGGCTAAACCGATCATAATTGGCCATGAGATGGCTACCCCGAGTGTAAATTGTAAAGTTCCTCATACTTGCTAACTCAACGTTGAAAATTACACACAGCTTTTGTGCACCATTTTATAACATCAGCTGAACAAGTGTGTGTGGTGTGGAACTTGGCAACTTACAATCAAACTGAAGTTTGTCAGCATCAAACAAAAGATTACCAATATTTTTTGTCGAAAGTTACATGCTAGTCCAGGTGTTTTCTACAAAAATCATATTACAAGTCCTGGAAAATGCTGCAATCTCAATGCCGAGAAAAAAAAAATGATACATACGGACCAGAAGGAAAATTTGGGCTAAAGTCAAACTTTGTTGAATTGATTTTTCTTCCTTATTTAATGCTATATTCATGCGCTTTCCTTCCGTTGGTAAAGATTCTGGAGCATTTCCTTTCTGAGAGAATGTACATTGCACTCAAAATCTTTAACCCATTCATTGCCAAATATATTTTTTAATGTTTCAACTCCTGTTCTTCTTGTGAAAAAAATGATGGAAATATAATGTCTACTTTGCATTTTTAAAGCAGTTTTGATTTCTTACGAATCAACTAATATGTACAACAGAATATCTGATAAATAAAGTATATGCATTATGTATCTAAAAAGAAAGGAATGACACATTATCGAGAGGCAAGTTATCTCTTCTGTGGCAATATATTGATGACAAGGTAAGACGAGTTATCTCGTCCAAGTCACTGAAGTGACGACTTAATAAGGCTTGTCTTCTCATTCGGGGCAGCCAATAAGTTAAAACTGTGCTAATCTTTTATTGATTTTCCCTTCCTCTCCTTCTCCCCCATTTCATATTTCCCCTCCCTTCATTCTTTGGCCTTCATTTTTGTTTGCTTTTATCCATTGTTGATCTGTTACCAGCCAACGCAAAAACAACAAACTCTACACTGGACAAAAATGGCAACTTCAGAAGGGCATAAAATGATCCCGCCAAAATGTGACAGAGAGTAGGGAAGAAGATGATGGGAAAAAATTCAAGATCATACTCATCTAAAAGCCTCAGGCATCATCATCATCAGCATCATCAGCAGCCTTATAATGTCCGTTATTGGACGTAGACCTTATTAACTCTTAAATTCATGAACCACTTGAAACAGCTCCTGAACACAATGGAACTCTTCAATGAATGGATCTTTTAAAATGGAACTCTTTTGTGAATTGAATTAAAAAAATTCAAATTGAACTTGAAGTGCAGAGTAGTATCTTTGATCAAAAGTTATCTCCCTTGATTTAACATTTTTTTAAAAATATGAATTTAAGAGTTGAACTGCACTTTTGGACATATTTTGGGTCACTAAATTGATGTCAAGTTGGTGTTACTTATTTTACATGGGTGTCATAGGCTTCTGAAACTTGTAGGAGGACAGGCTTTGAAGTCTCTAACCCCATGATCAATATTTTTTTATTCATCATGAGATTAAATTTACATCATTCCGTATTTTTCTGATTATTCTCTTCATTTTATTATTTTTAAGATATTTCAGCCTGTAATATCCTTGGTTCTGTTACTTGAAATTTTGAAACAAGTAATTTTCATTATTCCATGAAAATTAGTATCTTCATCTTCGTTATTGTCACAGCATCTAACATTAAGAGAAAAAAATCTCTTTATGCATGTACACTTGCCATGATTACTGAACAACTGGCCATTGCACAATGTTTACAATCACCAGATTTAGTTAGCGCACAAGGCAGTGTTGAGTTCAAAGTTGTTTGTTTCAGCAGTTCTTGAGAAATATAAAAATGAATAAAAAATTAAAGATTACAGATCTTTCTCCATAGTTTCTTTAAATTATCTTCCTTGATTTTGCTCTTTAGAATCATCTAAATTTTGATATAAAATATCTAGATTGGCAACACAGGAGAGAAGTAAGCAAAATTCTTCAAAGCTCTAGTCTTGAATGATGGACGAAAATGACATGACAGTTATGGAAGGCTGCTCCACACACCATAAAATCCTGCCCCTTCTAAACATGCACTGTTCTAGATTCATTCATTATCTACTTAAACCTCCCTCATGAGGGGCTTGCAAACAAGAATCCAGGAGTGTTGATCCTAGAACTTCTTTTAGCTTAACAACAATTCACAGATTTGAGAATAGAAGCCTGATTCACATAAGAAAATTTTTAGGTGAGAAATGAGAAAAAAATATTACCATATATGGAAAGAAAACAAAATAGGTACTCAAACTCTTATCTGAAATTCTGAAACCAGAAAAACACAGAAAATTGAATATTCTTCCATGGATGTCATCTTCACATCAGAGCTTGTGTTTTGCACCAAATACGACCTGATGTGACCCACTATCAACCCAGACCATTTGAAAGGCCTCATACAGCACAATGAAAATTATCATTTAGAGAGGGCATTGGCTCAATCCATGCCATGTAGTTATGTCTCCGTGCTCCCATTTGTCAGATGTGCCACTCTTCCTCATTGATATTTTGTTTATTTTGGTGGGGGGTTGTTTTGACTTTGCAAAAATGTTAAAAAGAGCTGCAGATTCCCCGATGGATAACAGTGAAAAGGAGAGAAGGAGGATCTATGATTATCAATTTAGATATTTGATGCCATTCTTAAATCTGTATAGAATAAACATAATATCATACTGTAGAAAAAGTTATAAGACAGATACAAGATTCGTTCTCACCGTAAAGTTCTTAGCAACCTCAGTTGCAATTTTTTCTTTCCTTATTTTGACTTAAAGGAAGCATTTTATGGCTCCTCTTTGACATATTCAAATAGTCAGCATCAGAACTCTTGTGCTTTGTGACCATTATCCAATAAAATTTCTGAATTGATAAGTTTTTAGTTTGATTGTAAATAACTAAATCAGTGAAAAGCAGAACCACAGTTGAGAAGGAATCACTGTATAGTAATAGGTGGATAAAACATGAATTTCCAAAGCTATAACAAATGAGCTCATCCAAAAATCAACTCTTAAATTCACATGAGAAAAATTTTACATCAATTTCAAGGGAAATATGATTTGATTAAAATTATCTCCCTTTGACTATTAGATGATTTTGGAAGAATGTTTTTTTCTTTCGATTCACAGAACAGCTCCATCATTTTTTATGCCTTTCATTGAAGAGTGCCAATATCAATTACCAGCGGTTTCAAGTGGTTCATAAATTTAAAATTAGAGTTGAAATCACGTCCTCTGCCCAAGTTTTTGCAACAAAACACAAACTAAGTAGACTTTAGAAAATCCCTGCAGTTTTACAAAAAAAAAAGTTTTGGAGATCATTCCATATTTATTTTCATTTGCCTTTCTTACGATTATTGAAGCATCAACATCTTAGTGGATGCAGTTTTTATTTTCCTCTTGGTTACAATAACACTACACTGCAAAAATTATTAGTCAATGTCTGCAATCATATATAGTCTGTTTCAGAAACAGACGCTGACTCGAATGATATTTGGAGAGAGAAATAATCAAAATACACCAATCATGCTTCATCGGAGACCTTTTTCTCCTTTTCTTTTAGTATTCTTCCAATTTAAGTCAATATTTTGATATTTTTTTTTCAAAAATGCACCAAGGAAATTTTTTTTTCCCCTCCAATATCTTTTATTTCCCCTACAGCAAAATAAGATACGCAGTATGATAAAAGTTGCAAAGCACTTTTCTTTTTTTTAAAATCACCACTACCTACAACAGTCTGCCTTAGACACTGTTGCTGGGTTTCGGTTAATAATGTGTTTTGACATTTATATGTATCTATTTATCCGGACAGCACTCAACTCTAAGCGTTTATAATAGAAACTTGAAATTTCATGCACACGCTCCCCTCAATGAGATGGAAAAACATTCGCTTTTTTTCAAATTCCACACCAAAAATATTTCTTAATATATTTATTTTGATTCTATTAATTCAGAATGTGATTTAATGATACATTACTTGATTTTTATCAATTTACAACGTTATTTCATGCTTTATCGGTTCCTTAATTTGTGTCCAGCAGCATTCAAATTCCAACTTTGTTGTGATGCAGCAAACAGCAAGAGAGGTAACATTTATCAATAACCCCTTCTTCCAATTTTTTCAATTCATCCCTTATTTACCGTATTTTGATCACCGTCTAACAGTGATCTGCCAATTATTGCTCCTCACTGATCAGTTTACTACCCTATTAGATTGTATATTTATCATTCTGCAAAAGCCAAAACAAACTTTTTACATAAGCATCCACAATACACCTATAAACTATGATATAATATCTATTCAACACCCTTAGTGAAATTTAAAGTTCAGTTGAGACAGACCCGTAAATTGAGAACCATGCAACGTGCACATGAAAGAATAATGCTGGGCCTCACATGGAGAGACCACAGGACAGCACAGTACATCCAAGAAAAGACAAGAGTCAGGGACATCATAGAATCCATTAAAAATCTCAAATGGCGGTGGGCTGGCTATGTTGTAAGAATGGCAGACAACCGATGGACATCATGACTCACGACATGGATCCCCGGAGGTCACATGCACAACCGAGGCAGGCAGAATATTAGATGGCGAGACGAGCTAGACAAGTTCAGGAAGATCTGGCTCCACGACGCCCATAATAGAGAAGTGTGGCAAATCCTGGGGAAGGTCTATGTCCAACGACGGACGTTAAAAGACTGATGATGATGAATGATGATGATGAAGTGTCACGAACACAACGGACTGGATGGGTGGTCGTGATTCATAATTTCCCTTAGAATACTATATTTGATTTTTTTTTTAAATTGTACTTTACCCTTACTATAATCCTACAATAACCAAGTTTATATAGTGTTCCTTGTGAACTTTGCTAAACTTTGGAATCATCAATCTGCTTGCTATACAGCTCAACTCTAAATTAGAGAACAGCAGTATTTCGGTCATTTTTTCCAACTGTTTGCTCAGAGTTTATTGGGCAAGGTAGAAATAACTGCGGCTGTTATTTATCAATGTGTTTTTTTGCTTTTTATTTCATATTTTTTCCCTACCCTTCATTTTGCATTGTACGTAACGCGCTTTTCCTCTTCCTTTTACAAAGTTGTACTGAAGTCAGCTGGTAATTGCAAACAGTGGAAATATGAAGAAGACATGTGCTCATCAGATGTAAAGGCACTGATGTAGACTGTGTCAGTGATCTTGGTATAAGTGAGATCAAGAACAAAAGAGAACTGAAGTGCTCCAGACATCAAAAGATGAGTGCCCCTCACTCCTGTACAGACTCAACAACCTTTCATCGTGAACATCATTCATTTACTCTAAAGGGGAGATAAAAACAATAAGAACCCTAGCCATAGATCTATAGTTTTGATGGTGAAGAGAGAAAAATATCATAAGAAATGGAGAGAAAAAAAAAAAAAAAAGAAAAAAAAGAAGCCTTTTCGGAATGCCACTCACTGAGTGGTTCAGTTTCTATGAATTGTTGTTGTCCTACGTATTTCTGTATTTCCTGGAATTGTTTTTTTTATCTTATTAGACTTCTACCTTTCTAAGTATTTTATGTCTTTTTCTCATCAATTTCTCTTTCCCTTTCTCTCTCTATATATATATACATGTATATGTATATATATATATATATATATATATATATATATATATATATATATATATATATATATATATATATATATATATATATATAGTATGTACATGCACTCAAAGATATGATATGTATATACATAAATATATTTATATGCACGTACATAACACACATATGTACATCTATAAATGAATGAGTGTATATATATACATATATATATATATATATATATATGTATGTATGCATATGCTCTCATTTATTTTTATGTATATATATATATATATATATATATATATATATATATATATATACACACACACGTATATATACATATGTATACATATGCATATATATATATACATAGGATCATTATATTGGTAAGGAATATGTTTTTCTATATATATTTTTATATATATATACATATACACTCATGCATGTATAAGTTCACATGAATGGGTATATATGATTGAATAAAAAGAAAAAAAAAAAAAAATATACATATATATATATATATATATATATCATTTCCCATGTCTTGGACATTTCACACATCTTTTATTAATTAATCTATCGTTGCTTTTTATTGCAGCTTACTCAGACAGTACAGTTCAGAAATAAATAATACAGAATAAGCTGTTGAGGAAACTCAGACTTGAATCCCTTTTACCTCAGGAATCTGCCTTAAACGGAAAGCAAATAAAAATTTAAGATGAAAGAAAATTCTAGTAAAAAATTAATGATGTTTGACAAGGCTTTATCTTCATCTAATAAAAATGAATCAGGATAATAATATTTCACACGTCTTACGAAACTACTCTACGAGGTCATAAGTAGAATCCAGCCAATAACTACCTATCAGGCTTCCGACTCATTGATTTAACTCTGTATAAACGTTCTACCCAATAGTTTAGGGAACTTGAAGCATAAAATGTCTTTCTCAAAAAAAAAAAATTTCCTAACAATTCTTTTTTTTTTGAGGAAGACATTTTATGCCTCAAGTTCCCCAAACTTTTGGGTAGCACATATATACAGATTTAGATCAATAAATTGTAGCCTGACAGTTATTAGCTGAACTTTGATCTGAAATTTTCACTGTATACTGTTTGAACTATGTGATTAATATTCATCACTGAATTAATCACATTGACAAAAAAAGGAGATCATGTTGAAAAATAAATGTGTAGTTTAAAAGGAATACTTTTTTCATCATTAAACTACTCATTTATTGATGTATTTTTTCCTGTAAGATTATTGTTTTTACAACAAAACTTGTGCAGATGCTGTCTTTTGAATCAGAAAGCAAAGTCACTTCATCATAATATATTTCAGAAGCAAAATTTCGGAAGTCTACTCACATAATTGAATATCTTGTTGAAATATGTAGGAAAGAGAAAGACAGACTGTTATGAAATTGAGCAAATTCAATGGAAATTGTGTCACATCAGATTGTCATCTGTCCATAAATGTTATCTTGTGTAAATATTACCCCACATAAGTGTTATCTATTTATGCAGTCGTCTGCTGTGTCCACAAAAGGGACACTAAGCAGCCAATGGTAAGCAAGTGCATGTGCACCAAGAAGTCTTTCAGACGCTCTGATCCTTTGCCCTCTATTCAACACTAAATAAAGCCTCTTTTCTGACTGTACGCCATTTTGGTTTTGAATTCTTTCAATAAAATCTGCTTTTAATCATGTTTCATGAATGAATCGAGGAAAGGGCAATCCCATTTTTATTATTTGTCCGATTTAGGCCTGAAGTAAAACAAAAAGAAACGCTCAATGTTGTCTGTCGTTCTGCTAAAAATATTGAATAGATCTTTTATTTAAACTAAAGGAAATGTGTTATGATAAGAGTGTTATTCTTCTATGCAAGATGAGTCAATACTGTTGCCTTAAAAGAAAGCAAAGTAAAGCCATATTTGATTGTGGATTTGTACATATGGAAAGGACGATCGTTATTACATTTGCATAAATAACTTCAATGTCAGTTGCATCACAAACATATATATTTGTAATATAGATAGTTATATCTCTGTGTATACCACCACACACGTTTCTCTATGTAAATTTATACAAGGGCATCTACATATAGATATTTCACGGACATAAATTTACACAATGGTAACAACTTCTCCATCTTAAATTCATGTTTATATTCAGGAGGTGGATAATTCAGGGACATTTGTAAATAAATAGAAAAAAATTTCTTTTCTTTGTTGGATTGTTAAAAAATGAAACAGTCAAAATTTGAGTGCAAATTAAACGGAAAAGAACATTGAAAGAGAAACATGTGTAAGTGCATATTTATGCGTTTACCATGTCTCACATTGTGAAAAGCCTTTTTCAAGTACTTTTGACAACTCTAACGATCATTATAAGATGATAACAAATATCTTAGAAAGTCCTGTAGTCTCTGGATGATAGAGACTATAGAAAAACCTGCCACTAACTATCAGTAGGGTGCTGGGCATGTGAGGCTATGTGATAATGTTTCAATCAGTTGTTCTGTTAGGAAGATGGAAAACAGTCTCAGAGAATTCAAAGTCATTTTGTTGCACTTTATCAATTAGAAACCGTCAAATTAAACTGACATAAAAACAGACAATATAGGTTTCTTCAGTCTTTAAATGATTCTGGTTGACTGGCTATCTCTTGTATATATATCATGCAGACGGCCTGCACCTATGGAGCTGAGGGGGCAGAAAATTAAAGAACTTAATCCTTATCAAGTCTAGAAAAAACGTTTCTAATTTTTTTAAAGTCACCCTAGAATAGGTTTTTATCAGTGGTTTAATTTACAATATGAGTACATGCTAAATTGGTTCTTTAGTTTGTGTCTGGTGGCTCTCACACTCCTTTTCAGAAAATTCAGACTTTTCCTGTGGACGAAAGGTGAGAGAAGTGATTTACACAATGATCTACCTTTTCTCAAATTTTGGCATGCTGCTAAAAGACATTGGTCATGTGATAGTTTTTATTGAGTGACTAACCAGAGCTGTTTATTATTCATGTTTACATAGACTTTCATTTATTTTGGTACATTTTTACATCAAGGAAAATAATGAGTGCATACAACTAATGAAGTTTAAATAGGATATTAAGAAACTAACAAAAAAATTGTGTTGTAAATTAGATACCGTCAACCAAAACTGTCAACATGAGTTTCCTCTGTTTTTAAGAGATTCTGGCTTGCTGGCTTGCTGGCTGGCTATTTTTCTGTCTATCATGTATGCAGGCTGCACGAATCAAGTTAAAGGGCTGAAAATTTTAAGAAATTTACTCCTCATTATAATCTAGAAAAACATTTTTTTTTTTGTATTTTGAAAATCTTCAGGCCTTCCTAGTGAATTTTTAGTGGTGAATTCAATTTACAATTTGGGGAATTCCAATCAAATGTGTTATCCAGTCTAAGAAAACTAGGTTCGGTCTGAAGATCATGAGTGTTCTAGCATGATAAATATCTGAAGCACACACGAGAATTTTTTTAAATCGAAAAATTGTCTCTTTTAAACAGGCTAGCAATGAGTCCTAATCTCTATGCCACTGAAATAACCAAATTTGTCCTTTAGTTCATACTACTTTTTTTGACAATTCAAACTTTCCAGTGATCCAACCAAAAGCAAGAGAAGTAATTTATTGACCAACCCTTTTTTTTTCTAATTTTTCCAATTAATCACTCCCAATACAGCTTGCTGTCAAAAGATGTTGGTCATGTGACAGTCTCTGTTGAGTGACTAACCTGTTTTTTCTTCTCACTTCCTGTAAAATAAAATAAAAAAACAAATAAATAAGGCCATTCTTGATGCTTCTTTGATAAAGGCTACAGGAGTGACTTTCTAATCAATATTCGGAATCTTACATTTGATATTTCAATCAGAGCTGCTTCAATGAACAAACAATATGAGAGAATTTTCTAATCAGCATTAAAATTCATATTTGACACTTCAAAGAAAGAAGAACAGAACAGAAGGCTCAGAAGCCGAAATAATTAAATATGAAAAGAATAACCAGGCAAAACTGTACAAAACAAACAAAAGTAAACAATGACACAAAGCACAACAAACAAATCTCGAAACAATAATAAATTAAAAAAAGAAAGTTGTATCCCTTACTTTCGCTAGAATCTCTAAGATCTGGTTGCTTGCATGTCAGGTAGGATCAGCGATAAGTGAAATAGGTGGAGTTTGTCACTCAAAAGAAACTTGGATTAAAGTGCAGTCTGTACGCTAATTTATGCACGGCAAAATGAATGTACAGACATTACATATTATATATTTGGATTAATAATTTTAACCCACGTTATCATTGCTGTCTCCTATCCTGACATACTGGCTCAATACACGATTTGACTGAGCAGACAATGCAAAATAAGTAATGATGTTGCCTCCGATAAGACTCTAACTAGCATCACACTCTTAGCCAGTCTGTTATGGATATACCCTTGACTAATGATAAAATAAAAGTTCCTTCTTAGATTCCCAGGTTTCCAAATGTGATATGTACCTAAGAAAGGTCAGAGGGTATAGCAGCTAAGATGTGGTGGAGACAACGGAGACAAGGTAACTGGTTCAAAAAAATAGATACATAATATAGATTATATCATTAAAGCATACCTTTATTATATCATTTAAAAACTGGAAAATTGCTAATGGGAAGATTTGAACTGGTGATTTTTTTAGGATTTCCAACAGCTTAAGATTATTGAAATATCATCAAGTGAAAGGTTTGGTGTTTTTGTCTGGCTATGTAGGTGTCACGCATCAAGGCCACACCAATGGAGTTACAGGGTTTGATATTTACACACGTACTCCTTATTATGTCTAGAAAAAGTGTTTCACACTTGTTTTTTGAAAATTCAGACTTTTTTGTGATCAAACAAAAGGGGAGAGAAGTAATTTATATATTGATATCCCATTTTTCCAATGCTTTAATTAATCGCTCTCGACGCAGCATGCTGCCAAAAGACGTTGACCACATGACAATTTCTATTGAGTGAATAGCCAAATTTTGATTATGATTACATTGATAAAAAAAAGATTTCTTGAATGTGCAAGAATGTGCCAGGTAGAAAAAAATCATTTGCTAGTATTCTAGGAAAAAGAGCTGGAAATAGTTTTTGTGCCATACTCAAAACACTCCTGCTGTAAAACTAACATGTCTCTTACTCTCTGAATAGAGTTTAAAAGAGCAAATGCTAAACTATACAAATGATAATTATTGAATTTACTTAGGAGATAAAAAATATTCTTCATTGATTTCTAATACTCATAAGACAAGTAATCATTCCAATTCAATAGCATTGATAAATTGGTTTGGAAAAACCTATAATCTATACCAGCCTACTAAGTGACAATCAGAAAATACCTCAATAAAAATTAGTGCAAAATAAATAAATAAAAGATTATGTTCATTACAACCAGGCCCGGCTTTAAGCCAATTGGACCTATTGATCCCAATTAGGCCCCGCACCTAAAGGGGTCCCCGCACTTGCGTATGTTTGAGTTTTGTCAAATACATACAACACAAAATTGCTGATGGACAAGATGATTTACAGACGAGAGCAACAATATAAATTTTCCTCTGAATTCTCAAAAGATCCAACTTTCTTTACGCTGTAGAGATGTAAAGTTTATTCTTTATTTCCAAGATTTTACAGATCTTAATTGTTAACCAGGGGCCCCGTAAAAAAGTTTCCAATTGGGCCCCACAGTTTCTTAAGGCTGGTCCTGATTACAACCACTTGTATCTCTACCAGTTTCTGAGAAAACATGACTTCAGGCTGACTTATGAAAATCAGGGAAATTGGAAATTCAAACAGAATGGGTTTTTATATTTAGCAAAATATGTCAAATGAAAAATAAAAATGGTCGCCTCCCATAATCCTTCTTTGTTATAAACTATTCCAGAATGCTTTTTCTATTCTGTACATTGATAAATGAATAAAACCACCAGTAGGAATATAGAAAACTAAATTTTCTGCATTGTCTGCCTCATGGAACTTCATTGTTTTTCCATTCCAATTACAGCTGTTTCCTGAGGTTCACCAACCCCTCCGCCGCTAATAGCACATTTTTTGTCAACTTTTTTTTCTAATTTTTCACATCTCTTCCTCACTCCTGTTAATGTCCCAGTCTTTGAATTTACCTGCATCTCTCACTTCATTTTCTCCTCTTTTCACCTGTGTAATTCTCATTAGACTTGTTCAAGCCACCCTTTGTTTTCCTCACCTGTGAAACTCTTATTCAAAGCAACTTTCTTGTCTTTCATCTAATATTTTTGTCAACTCTTTCTATCCACTTGAGTCTTTTTCCTCATTAATGTTTCGTTCTCATTATTTGTTGCCCCCAGAGCTGGTTTAAGCTAATGTAGGGCCTCTGGCATGTGTTCAAAAAGGGGCCCTAAATAAGGAAAACACAAGTAAATATTAAAACTCACATTTTTCACTTGCATTGTAAAGTAATTAATTTTTTTTCATTTGCTATGTAGCCAGACAATAAGACAAATATGTCTGACATTTCAGTAATAGGTGAACAACAGTAGCCATCAAAAGATGGTGAAGGGTTCTATCCACTTTTATATTTGTGTGTGTTCGTGTGTTTGTTTATGTGTTTATGTATTGTATCACTCCTGGCCATACCGTTTTGTCAATAGACTTGGAAATTGGCATCAGCACTCTACTCGGGATTTCCAATTAAATATGATTTTTCAATTTTACGATTCTAGAAGTTACTCTCAAATTCGGAAAATCAAACAAAAACAATTCAATTGGCAACGCTAAACTTGACAAAAAATTAAGAAAACATCTAAATATCATCAACACTGGACTCATAAATTCAGAAAACTAAACAAAAAAATATCAAAATTGGCAGACTTAAATTCATTAAAACCCTTCTGAAAATTTTTTTTTTTGATTTTTGGGGATAAAGCTTCTTTAATCTTTATTGGGCCTTAATTTGATGGATTTATCAAATATATCTAATTTTCCAGATGTTTTCAAATAGAAAACATCACTGCTGATATAAGTAGGATTTATTCTGACCATATTTATTTTTGATGGATTTTTTTTTTACATGACTTCAAATTTTGATGTTATGATTGTAAAAATATTGACCGAGATGACAAGTATAACTTTTTTTTGTTTTGATTTTTGTGCAGCAGCCATGAATTCAATTTCCAATGCCTTTGTACTTATATGTTGTATATATTATCACATAGATACCACACTCCCGTTAATTACTGTATCAAAATAATAACTCCAATTAGTAATAATTGACTACAATCATTAACATCAAGCCCCCAGTTGATCATAAAAGTTGGAGGCAGTTTGATTCTATAGTAACAGAGGAAACGATAGTTTGCAAATATTTAGCTCAAGGTCCTTGGAAAAGGGTAGCCCACAGCATACATTACTTAGTTAATCTGGCATTGGATGCCTTTCAACCAAGTGTCTTCACTACCAACCTACTCTCTACCATTTTTTCATCACCAGAATGTTCAACATCCATTTTTCCTCAGTGCCCAATCTCTTCACTCTGATTCTTTAAAAAAATTTATGATTGAATAATCTTGGACCTCTGAGAAATATAGGACAATTTTAGCCACGAGGCAAGTTGCTGATAATCTTGATCTCATTTTATTTGATGCCAAATGAAGAAAAGGCAAATGACCATTCTTCAAAAAATGATTGAATAAATAATTAAACCAGGGCAGATTTAGGATTTTGAGCAAAAGAAATGTAAAAGAATTTTTTTTCATTCTTTCCCCCTAATTAGACAATGGATATGATCAATTTTTTGTCTTTTTGGTCAAATTATGATTACTTGGTACTATTTGAGATTTTATCCATAAAATTTCTTCATCTAGATGTTTAAAGATATTTTGTTGATTGTGCTTTGCCCGAGCAGGGGAGGGGGTGCAGACCTGGATCCATGCCTGATAAATAATTTACATTATTTACCAAGGATTTTCTTATCACCACCACGAAAAAAATCAATAAAAAATCAAGAACATTAGTGAAATTTGTTATTAGAAATACAGCAGATGAACTACTATTTATAAAACTTTTGGGGGCTTCTTCAATTGTGGCCTGGGGGGGGGGCATTTCAAATATCCCACTCCCCCAGCTACATCTATATTATAACCAGATAGAACCTGCATCATATACCTACTTATTATGGTGTAATAAACAGACAAGAGATAGCAGTAACTCACAAGAGGTCAATCTAAATGGTTTAAATGCTCAGTAAGTGAAATGGCTAGATCTAGCAACAGTCATATCAATTGTATATAAGTTTTGAATAAAGTAAAGTGCGCTCAAAAAAATAGTGAATAATAATAATGCAGTAACAAATGAAAATCAAAGAATTAAACACAAAGGAAAGAAAACGTTCTAAGAAGAATTTCTCTTCCAGTTTTTGCTTTCATGTTTTTAAGAGTTTAATTATTCAAGACATACAGGTTCTCTCTTTCAGTCAACTGACTTTTTCTTTTGGACACAAAAGACTATTACAAATTTGATAAATTTCGCTGAGAATAACAAAAGCACTATTGGTTAACTGACATGACAAACAGAAGACTTATAATTTTTTGTATTGTTTCATGGTATAGAAAGCTAGGGCTGAATTTATTATTGATGGGTCCAGTGCATAACATTTCTTGGGGGCCCTTCTATTTTTGTATTTAGCTATTATTTTTTGAACAAGTCAAAGCAAAAAAAGTCATATTCATAAAATTATGATGTTTGATTTAACATAACCTTTATGGATGAATTATCTGTCTCTACATAACATAATCAACCCCCAAATAGATTGAAAAATGTTTATAATGATCGATCAAATGAAAGAAAAAAATTTCAAGACATAATTTTGGGATGGGACCCTTAAAATCTTTGTACCCTGAGCAGCTGCTCTGTTTTCACTCTATGGCCTTATAGAATACCAATGATATCAATTTGATCGACAGAATTTAGTCTCTAAGGCTCAGTTTGCCAACCTGTTAGTGAGGCCAAGGATGTCAGAAAGCAAAAGACGGTGAGCTGATAAAAAGGTACAGTTTGCATGTCTTGTGTCAATCATAAATGTTTTCCAAACAAAGTTATGGCCCTTAAATTGATGACGCTACCCTATTCCAGTGGACACATGACCAGGCACTGGTCAGCCATATTGTATTACCATCATCAAATAGAAAAGTTGTTCATGATAAACTGTTATCTTCCTAGCAGTTGTTAGTATCTTTTTTTAGATATATTCCAGATTTAGGGAAACCCTGAGAACATACAAATTGTTGCACATAGTGATGGCTCTTTGGCCAAACCGAAAGATAGACAGGGTTATTGCAGAGAGGCAATATAAATATTTTGGTAGGTTGTAATAATAAATATATGTCCATTGCTGGACAATCTGAATGCATTAGAAGAGCTGTCAAGAGTACTCCAGCAGTGGGAACTTTTGCAATGATTGACATGGCAGAAACTTTTATAGAAAAGTATTATTGGAATTGTTATAGTTAGAAGACAATATCAATGATATAAAAATCTTTTGCAAAACAGACAATTCTGTTTCTATGATGCAGAACATCCAAGGACACAAAGACTTTGCATAGAGATGGTCATCTTGAGAGAAATCATCTACAAATTACAGACTCCTTGATAAAAAAGGAGTGCTATCCTTTAAAATCTTTAGGTTCATGTCAGAACCTGAGGAACTCTCTGTGTAATCGATAAAGATACATTCTCAAATTTTCTTTTGCATATAAAAAATATTATGTTCTTTTCTTGAGTATGCTGCAAGACGTGGGCAATTTCTTTCATTAAGAAATCTGCTAAACTAAAAAGGAAAGAAGAAAGTAAAGAAGGGAATATCTGTTAATCATAATTTTTTTTCCTTATAGAATTATGGCCCTTACATTGGTGGCACTCCATTATTTTAGTGGACACGTGACTGGGCGTTGGTCATACATTGTTTGTTTTTTCAGTGGATCCCAGGTTATAGAGAAAGAGGATTTCACAATAAACTATTGTCTTTTCATTGATTGTTTGAGTCTTTTTTAATCCTTCAACATCTTGATTAATTGATAATAAATGGAAAAATTACTTCATATGGTGCTTAACAAAAGGTTTACTCCAATTTTACTCTTAACAATTGGTATAACTCCAATGTAACCATTCGAATTTGTCAAAGCAATCAGTTTTAGCTCCTTATTTGGCTAGATTGATCTATTGATTAATTCATTAGAATCATGTTGTATTTTAGTCACAGTATCACAACAGTCATACTTTGCATGGCTCGCTTCCGAGGCTGAAACAATATAGAAGGCACACCATATATGGCTCCTGCAATAGCACAAGAGAATAGAAGAAATTATCTTACAGAACGGTCTTTTTCTTTCAGCATTTAGCCTCTTATGATGCCCTCTGATCACCATGAATTCACTGTAACCTTCAAATCACCTTTAAAAGGAACAGATTGGGTTAGTCACATGACAGAGGCCATCATGTGACCAGTGTCTTTTGGCAGCATGCTGTTGGAGTTGATCCATGATAAAATTAAGAAAAGGGGTGATCAGTGAGTAACTTACTTCTCTCGCCGTTTGTTGGGTGTTGATCACTAAAGAATAAATTTTCTACAAAAAAAAAAAGCGTGAATGCTGCCAGACACAAACTAAGTGATCAGTTAAGCATTAAATTTATATCACAAGTCGGAAACCCAAATAAAAACTTATTTCAGGGTATGGAGAATATTGAAAATAAAGAAAAAAAAGAAAGAAAGATATAATACAGAGTGAATATTTACCTTCTCAGCCATCTAGCTCCATTGGTGTGGCCTGTACACATGATACATTGCCTGCTATCCATCCATCCAGACCAACTTAAAAACTGAAAACAAACCCATGCTGACAGTTTTGCTGACAGTTTTGTTTGACAGTTTCTGATCTAATGATTTTATATGCCCCCATTAAATCATATAGCCATGGGCATCTGTCCATGAGAGAGCATATCTAAGTGGTTTCTAAGTTTCCAAGAGAACCAGATAATTAGTACAATGGATGATATTGCAATGACAATTATGTCAACTAATATGAAGCTATGAAAAGTAATATAAATAACAAAACTACTTTTTTTCATTGTTTGTGCCATGAACTTGTCTTTTGTTACCTGTGGAGGTATGGAATACACCTACTTCTGAATATCCAGGTGTTTTGTATATTCAGTGTTTACTAATGGACACATTACTTTATATCCATTTCCCCCAAAACCTAACCTCACTGTATACCTTGTCCCCTAAACTAAAAGACAAAAGAAAGCAAAAAACCATCTTGACCACTGTCCATCGTCCAAAGAAAAAAGTAAAGCAAATACAACAAAGGAGAAAAATGTCGACATTTTCATTGTGACCAAAGTGTCACCTCTGGACTTCTTAAGTGTAAAAACACAGATTTTTGAAAAGAAAAAAAAATCAATGACATCTTGAATTAGTCGCAAGATGAAGTTAGCCAAGACGTGAAAAAAAAAACACAAAAAAACAGTGGCTACAGAGAACAGGGATGTCTTTAATATGCTCCAATAGAGAAATGTCCACTGTATTGCTTTTCTCTTTTCTCTCACATCTCCTTCAATGAATTACTTATTATATAGGGATGATGAAATTACCCAATACCATTAATTTCTTGATGGCAATTGCTATCAACACAAATTGGACACTCGATTTCTAGAAGATGGTAGAGGTGTTCATTAGGTATCTTGGCAAGGAGGAACCATAATAGTTCTGATTAATCACTCAATAGAAACCGTCTCATGATCAATGTCTTTGGGCAGCAAACCACATTAGGAGAGATCAATCAAAAATTGGGAAAAAAGGGATCACTGAATTTGTTACATTTCTTGGCTTTTGTTGGATCACTGAATAATCTGAATTTTCAAAGGACAAGCCAAACTAAGCGATAAATTTAGCATAAACTTGCACCGTAAATTTAACGCCCCTCATTAAAAAAACTTGCGGGGAGATGTTCAAAATATAAAAAAAAACGTTTTTCTACACACAATAACAAGTGAATTTTTAAATTTTCAGCCCTCCAGCTCCATTGGTGCAGCCTGTACGCTTGATAGTATATTTCAGTGTAATGGATATTTAATCCAACAGAATAATTATAGATATATTAGTTTTATTAAGAGCTCTATTTGAATCGACACTCTGTTTTTACATGGTGGATATGTAGATTGGCCTAGACAGCGTAAATGGATAAATGATTTAAGAAATGGAGCCAGCCAACCAGCCAGAATCAATTAAAAACTGAAGAAATCTATGTTGACTGTTTTGGTTGATGGTTTTTAATAGTATCTGCTCACTAATAACTAACTTAAGCAAAGACTACTCATCTGTTTTCCAAGTCAGACTTCTTTCCACCATATATATATATACATATATATTTGAAGGCCATGGCCTACTCGAGACTTCTAAATCTGCACCCCTGGGGGACCGAGGCCTGTGCCTCAAGGGATATGTTGAAATGAATGGTAGAAGGACTTTTAAAGTTTGAGCTTAGGATATTCCGCTTTTACTTTAATGTTAATGTTTTATACTTTTAATGTTATCAAAGATGGGGAAACAAGCCAGATTCCAAGGTAGGTATGCATGCCACACTTTGAGAAATGCTGCTCTGACTGACTCTCTCACCCATTTCATCATGATACTTTGATCTAAACAGTACTATCTTGAATGGTTCTCAGCCTGTTTTAGAGAACCCGAGATGTTTTCATCTTCCCTTTGATGGAATGTTAAATTCACCCACACACATTAACTATTAATCACTAATTCCAATATTCAAACGCAGATGTAGATCCAGGCTAGGAGAAGAAGGGGTTCTGGGCGGGGAGTGGGGCCCAGACACGCCACCCCTGCAAACCACAATTGGAATT
Organism: Thysanoteuthis rhombus; assembly: GCA_963457665.1. Lineage (NCBI taxonomy): Eukaryota > Metazoa > Mollusca > Cephalopoda > Oegopsida > Thysanoteuthidae > Thysanoteuthis > Thysanoteuthis major. Next base: position 45,352,638 of record OY735204.1, on the reverse strand, counting down.
TTTTTTTTTAGATATCTAGAAAAAAAAAATTTAATGAATTATGAAAACGAAACCAATAATCATAAATCAAAATTTAAAACAAAAAAAAAATCATTATATACATGTTTGATATGACTGATGGTGTGAAGAGGAAAAAAATTGCACCCCTTCCTTAAAATCCTGGATCCGCCCCTGAAACATGTGTTCAAAATTAAGCATGTTTTGGGGGGTTTTTTTTGTTTCCAGATGTGATAGTTGCTTCTCCAGTCAGTCACTCGGTTGTCCTGAAATAAACATTGGTGGCAAAAACAATATGACTTTAATTTCCCCTTGAACCAGATTTAGTCAGCTTTCAACTGATGTTGCAGATGCTTGTATTAGGCCAGAAGTTGCTGTTGTGGCATTATTCTAGCAGTACTGCATTGAGATTTTGTAGGCCCCTGGGCTGCAGGTACTATGAGGTCCTCAGTAATATTTTCAAAAGGAAAAAACAATCAAAGAGGTACAGAATTTATTTTTACAACGCTAATAATTGAAATCATATTTTTGCTGTAGTATGTTGAGTACAAATATATCTATACTAATATTTGAGCAGTTTGTTCATTTTGTTGTTTGTTTGTTTATTTGTGTCTATTCTCAGCATAAACAACAAAGCTTACCAACCCAAAGTCCTGTATGTAGACTGAGAAGAGTTCAACTTGAAACATAGGTTATGTAAGGTTGACCAGAGATCATTCAAGGTTGCTACAGGTTATTCCTTGGTCATCTCTTACCAGTTTTCAGAGTTGAGCCGTGATTTTGCACCAAGAATGCTGAAATGTAGCATATGTGTATATCTTCTCACAGCAACGATCCCAACCTATGTGATGTGACTTCTGAGATCATTCAAGGTCAACAGAGGTCAATGCCGCTCATTTTAGAACATTTTTCCAAGTTTTTGGCCACAATTTAGCACCTGTAAAACCGAAATTTGGCATAGAGGTACATCCTTCCATGACAAAAGTTTTATGCCATGAAGAGCTGATCTCCAGGATTATTTGAAGTCATCAGAGGTCATTTCTAGCCAATTTTCAGAGTTGTGGGCTACAATTTTATACCAAAGATGCCAAAATTCAGCATACGGGTACATTTTCTCACATTGAAGGTAAGAGGCTAAGCCAGGTTGACCTTGGAGATTATTCAAAGTCATTAGAGGTCAATTCTAGTTATTTCTACTCGATTTTTCAAATTTTTGCCAATTATTTTGTACCTGTGTAAATGAAATCTGGCATAGGGATAAACTTGGTTTTCGTGAAAGTCAATAGCAATGTGATATTGGCCTAAAAATTCATTTGCAGTCATTTGAGATCATTTTAGTCAATTCTAACCAATTTTCAAAGTTGTTAGCAATCAAAGTTGTTAACCATTATTTTTTTTGATTTAGTGATTTTTTCATATTTGATATAGATAATTTAAGATAATAGTCCCTCATATGGAAAAATCAAACTTATTCAGTTACTTTCCCTTCATCATAGATATATATATATGAACTGATTTTCATTCGGTGTTTGGTCAGTGAATAGCATTGCAAAAAGTATGCCCTCTATGAGTTCTTTCTCATTTTAACTCCAAATAGTGGAGTACTCTGTGAGGCTCTATCTTAGTACACTAGCAAATTAGCTTGAGAGACAAACTTATTTACCATCACCCTATGGTAGGGGCCTAAATCCTGTAGACTATAGTCATTTACTAAGCTTCAAAAGGCCAAAACAGATGGAGTACTCTGTGGGGCTCTAACTCACTACACTAACAAACAGGTCTGAGAAAACTTATAAACCATTACTCATGCCAGGACAAGACCAAAAGATTTCTTCTCTGTTCAATGGGAAGTCCATAAGGCTTCATCTAGAAGAAGTATCAGTTCAAGTACAAGGAAGATCAAGTGCAGAAGGAGCTTCCATTTTTTCTTGATTCTTATAAAATCACTGTGAGTACTCTTAACTTTAATAGTTGGGTAATGGCAAAGTGTCTGTCTCTTAAGAGATTCTCTCGATGGAGTTTGACAGCCGGTGACAAAGTCCCTAGTTTCTGTTTCTAGTGGTCATTGCTTGTCTTCAGTCTGGTTGAGACCAGGACTTTACACCTACAAGTTTTTATGACCACCCACATGGCAGGATGTAAGTCCACTGAAGGGATACCTCCACCCTAATCACACACCTTAGAGTGTACTTAATTAGTCGCTGAATGCACAGGGAAATTAGCTTTAATACTTTTCCACACTCTTCCCTCATGCCAAGAATTGAACAAAAGATCTGTCTGTGTGACAGACATGCTAACCATTACACTATCTGAGTGGGAACTTTAATAAGTATATTTTTAGTCTTGTATCAATTCAAAGATGATTTTGAGAAACTTCAACATGATCTAATTGGCTACTCCAGTTCAATATTGACTTGAAGAGTTACATGCATACATAGAAATCTGTGTGTATATTCATATATATATGTATATCAGCAGCAGAAGCAGCCATTTCTGGTCTGATACTGGACAGAGGCCATTCCCAACTCCACCCATGACAATTGTATGGTCTTGTCAGGTCTTGGGATGGTAGTGGTTAATTAAGCTCACACGCTGCCACTATTTTCTGGTGAGTTGGTTCTGATTTCCGAGTTGTACTTCCCCTAGACTGGTTGTCCCATCTGCCAAGCTCTTTTAGCTGTAGGAGAAGAGATGGATTCAAACCTTCTTCAAGGGCATTAGTCCAGTGATCATAAGCAGCCTCAGCCAGATTTTCAACTTATTTTTCATATTGTTTTGCTTCCTGAAATTAAATCGGATTCTATAATTAATTTCAGAAAGCAATACAATACAATAACATCTCAGAAAAATCCTTCATACAAAGGTGAACAAAACAGAATTAATTTCTCCTTACAAAATTATTCCAAAGCTGCATGTCCCATTTCAACTCCTCGATCAGTAGTTCCAGTGAATAAGATTTTCAAACTTAAGCAAAACTAGTCAACCTGAGTTAAGCTTTAGAAGTGGGAGTGAATACATCATCATTTTTTGCGTCACTGTAGTTCGTGCATGACATCACTGGTTTTTGGTCTGATCCTTGTCATCGATCATTGTTTTTACATACAGAAACAAAATCAAAACTCATTGGTAAGAGTTTAATAAAAGTATGAACAGGATAGTTGAGGCTACCATTAAAAGAAAGAATTTAAAAGATGCCTGAGCCATAAATACCAGTAAGCAACAAATGCTTGCATTAAAGCACAAAAATAGCAAAATTATCAAATGTAAAGACAAGCTGTCAAGAATGACTGAAAAATGCAACAAAAATTTGAATATTTCTAAAATAGAAGTACCATTAACTGATCAGCTGTTAAATACTAGAATTATCCCAGATATAACAGAAGAAGAATTAGTGTTTGAACTATGAAATATGAAACTCAAACAAGCTCCAGATGAGGATGGAATAACAACATATCATCTAGAAGATGCAGGAGAGATCTTTCACAAAGGACAAGCATAGCTATTCAGACAGTGCCTCAAAACTTCTGTCAAGGAATAGTGATCCCACTTCACAAGAGAGGAAACAATCATGACCCCAGCAACTATAGATCTTTTATACTATTACTTAACATTTGTAAACTATGCACAAAAATACTCACAAACAGACTAACAGGCAAGCTTGATGAAAATCAACTATATGAATAGACAGGCTTCAGAAGTGGCTATCCAAAAACAGACCACCTGTATACAATAAATCAACAAATTGAAAAAAGTCGCTATGATACTACAAATATAGACCCTAGCATACAACCTTTGGTTTAAAAGGGTTGGCCTGACGCCCCTCACATTTCACCTTAAAAAATCAGGTGGGATATCCTGCATACTGGCCCAGTCATTTAAAGTCCTGCTCTCAGGAAAAGCCTTTGAAAATCTTCATTCACAAAGTCAAGCTGTTGATTGATTCATTTAATCACATATATATATATATATATATATATCTATGTATACATATATATAAATATATATAGTAAAAAAGATATCTTGGTGGTTTGTAAGTAAAATTGATTATTATTTCTACATATATAACATAATTCTTTTCTCGGAAAATTCTTTTCAAACAACAGGGACAACTTTTTATGCCTATGGTCACTGTATATAAAATTATATAAGTACTATTTTGAATGATTTTTTTCTCTAAATGCAACAAAGTAATCTTCCCAGGCTATTTCTTTTATTTATTCATTTATACATTGGGTGCTATTAAAAGATTTGTCTTTAAATTTATCTTCTAAAGCTTAAAATAGCAATTTTAATTGCTTCTTCCATGTTATTTACAGAAGCCATTAGTTTTGCAAGTGTTTTCATGAACAAATTGCCCAAGCACCAGACTGCTTTTTTTTTTCATTTATTATTATCATAATGGAATTGTTGATTTCAAAACAAAACACAATGCAATACTATTGGCCTTAGAAAATTTTCATAATGTCTATTTCATCAATATAAATCTTGACAGTCTAAATTAAGAGGTGTCTGATAGAAAAAAATGAAGATTGTAGAAGATATTTCCTTAAAACTGCTTCCTTATTTCAATTTTGCATAACAAATCCAGGGCTGCAGTACTCCTCTATGAAGATAAAGAAAGAAAAGGTCGAAATAAATGAAGAAAAAATGCATTTCCAAACCTCCTTAATATATCATTACAATTTTGTGTACTTGCTTATTCCATGTATTGAGCAACTTCCTCACCTCATTCATGTAACATAATTTACCTAATGCTGCCATAAACACTGTTACAAATGTATTCACTGATTAAAAGAAAAATACGTAATATAGCCAAGTAAGATTCGGTGTATTCATATAACTATGTAACTTTAGGTATTAAAAAGTCAACAAGTTATTCAAAATGCTCTCCTTTGTGCTTCACACAGAACTTCAAATGGTCAAGCCTTAATCAATTGCAGTACACAATATTTTCATCAGAAAATTAGTGGCAGCTTTCACTGGGGAACGTTAAAGACATCCCAAATTGGGGCTGCCCTCTGTTACAAGCAAACTCTCCTACTCTGACCCAAATCTTTTATCCAGAGGATCCAGACTGGGACTTCCAGGGGGCCAATCCTTAGAATTAATGAAATCTTGGACTTTGTCGATTTTGAGTCACTCTTGCCTGGTGAGCTGCTACACAGTCTTTTCGAACATACAATTTTCTCCATGGAATGTAGTCTCATTTAGATGTTCAACTTGGCCCTCAAAAATATGATTGGGGTTCACTTGAGCAGTTGCTTTGAATCTGTTCTCACAAAAATGAAGTTGAGTAACACCTTCATAACTAACTCCTCATCATTTTGGTGATTGAAACTTTATTCAACTTTTAAAATATTCTCATCTGTGAAAAAGATTCTTGTATGACAATTACCTGCATAACATTGAAACTACAATTTTGATCTCTACTTTCTGATTTGGAGTTGGATTTAGCTTGTGTCCAGTTCTATGATGATAGGTGCATAGTCCAAGATCAATTTTGATCAGCTGAGACATTGATCAGGGGGAAATATCCATCTCCAGAGCCATCATTTTCTGATTCCCGAAAGGATTTCTCCAGATTCTGTTTGCTACAGCTTTGGTGGCACTGGGGGTTCACACTGTCCGAGGACAACCCATTGTTGTATCTTTTTGACTGTAATGTTCAGTGAATCTCTTCATGGTATCATACACAAACAACTCACTGATCCTAAGTGGTTTGAGCAGTTTGAAAATAGCAGAAGGTCTATAACCAGCCTTCTGAAGACCAATCAGTCTTATTCTGTTTTGTTTATCACACCATCCAATGGCTAAACACTACATTTACTAAATCTTAAATCAGATGATGATGATGGTATTAGTAATAATAATAATAATAATAATAATAATAATAATAATAATAAAAAGAAGAAGAAAAATAAGAAGAAGAGGAAGAAGAAGAAGAAGAAGAAGAAGAAGAAGAAGAAGAAGAAGAAGAAGAAGAAGAAGAAGAAGAAGAAGAAGAAGAAGAGAGTTAGCAAACTTTCTATTGACAAAATACAATCAATTATATGAAAAAAATTAGAAAAGATATATAGTATAAACTTGTAACACTATTTATGGCAGTATCAGGCATATATAAAGAGAAAGAAGGTATATGAAATGGCAAACGTTTTGTTGGCTTTGGCATCCAAAAAGTTAGCATTGCACCCCTGCGTATATGTTATTGTAACAATAGACAGACAATAATTTTTGTTATAATAGGTCTTCTTGATTTCTAAAGAAAGTCAGTTTATAAAATGGAAGGAAGGAATTGGTGATAAGAATATTGATAGGGTAAAGATTGTGTTGCATGATAGAAAAACACACACATCAGGTAATTCTAATGAAGTCAGGTTGGGTTGCTTGCTCATTGGCATACGAGCCAAGATGGACAAACAATGTGAGATTTGGGACAAATCAGTGTAATTTAGGTTAAACCTGGAAAATTTTTGGCAAACAATGTAATTTGGACAAAACTCGATGAAATTTGGGGCAAATCAAGCCCTGTGTCCCCGTTAACAACAGTTCTCATATGCCCATGTACTTTGCTCTTGATCTACTACAAAGCCACCCTTCAATGAATAGAATAAAGTGATGTTGGGTCATGTTAAATAATTTATTGTACTATGTATTATATAATACATGTCTAATATGTATTTGTAAAAGTTCTGAGATATCATCCAAAATACACATGTGTTCATTTAACTGAACCATTTTTAATAAATTCAATTACGACCATTTTTTTGCCCCACTATCCATTCCAGCCCCTAAGGCTTAAGCCTACTCTTGCCAAATGGTTAATCTACCTTGCATCTGATGCTCATTAAATGTATTGAGGTTATCCATATCTTGTATATATGAAAATACTGTGCATCAGAATGTTAGCTAAAAAGTTATCTGAAATTATCTGAAGAAAATTACCAGCACAAGATTTGGGCATTGTTCAACCAAAATGATTATAGAGACACATAAAAAAAGAACCTTTTCAAGAGAAAAAAAGTTTTCAGGTGATGCCTTGTGGTTTTCTCATACAAGTTTCCATGATTGTTGCCCCAAAGATTTGACCAGGAGAGCCTGGAGACACACCCCCACACACAAAAAACATAGGCAATCTAGGAGAGAAGAATCTATAGCTCACTCAGTTGGTTTGCCCCTTAAAAACCTGCATTTGAAATCTTGTCTTTTCATCATTGTTATCATCATAGGAAATATAAATTTATGTCAGTTACTGAGCCAATCCATACAGATATCTACCAAGCTAGTCAGGCACAGGGCCATATGATTGCAGGGGGTCAGGAAAATTGTGAAATGCCAATTTTCAAAGTGGGAAGAACCTTGCCAGACTCCCAAATTCACCAGACAAAAGCCAGGATTTGGAATGCCTATTTTCAAGGTAGGGAGGATTTGACAAAACCCAATTGTCTAGTCCTCTGGGCCTTGTATTGTATAAGACTAAGAGTGGTGAAATATTAAGACAGCATCTCAAAACTGGAGGTGAATTCATTTTTATGGTCACACAGAAAATCAACATTGTCCTTGAGAAATCCCCAACTGTCAGTACTAAAACTGATTGGTCTGGTTGTGGGTTCCTTCCAGGTCTTTCATCCGAGCATTTGATTGTGAGAATCAGTTGAAGATTTTTCCATTGGTTGGCATATCCAGTCAGGAAGTTAGTTTCGTAAAATTGCCTTGTGTCAGACTCAAGTAGGTGATCAGTCAAATAGGTGTCAAATTTCAGTAGTTTTATCTGAAACAAATAAAAATATAGAAAAAATTAAAAACAGTTTTTCTTTGCCTCTACAAACTGCTTTCTAGAATATGCTTTTTGTTATGTATAGAATGGAGATAATCAGATTCACTTTACCACACCAACTAACACTGCACTTAGAGTCGGGTATAGCAACAATTCATTTATTGAAACTTGACTATTAGAATTTTTCTAAAACAGCACAGAACATTAAAAGTGTTTTGAAAATGCAGTCGAATGCAACACTACCAATCTGTTGTTATTGATTAAGACATTTTGAAAACTTTGATGGCTCAAACAACATTTTATAAACCATTTCAATTTTGAGTATTTAGTCTCACAAGAGAGTGTGTGGACTGTCGGCTTAGAAACTGCCGTCATTTGTGCCTTCGTCTATCCACTCAACTCGACTCAATCCCGGCTGTTTTTGCCAATCTTCGATCTCAAGTTGTTTCCTCCCCGTTTAATTTTATGAAAATAAGAAATTCATGGCATCGAAACCAAAGCATTTTCTTCAAGTCAAAATTTTATCTTCTCGATATTTCTTCATGCTTTCACTCCAGGGCAACTATTATTGGAACAATGCCAAAAGATAAAACATAAAAAGAATTTTAAAGAAAAAAAACTTTTGTGAATAGTCATTCAAAGAGATTCGGTATATTACATCATTTCAGAAAAGACATCCTATCACACTGATTACTGACTATTATTCATCATGTACGTTTTATAATGATATAGGTATAATTATTCCAGGGAAACTGTCATTTGAGCTTTGCTAGCAGAGCAAGAGAAATGTAAGTCTGTCACTCTGTCCACATCAATTGTCACATGAGAATACAAAAAGCGTGATTTTGATAAAAATAAGAACTCGTAACAGCCTTATTACTTCAACAATAGAAAACATTAATTTATGTATAGACTTCTCTTGTAGTGTACCAAGCTGGTCTCATGAACCCTAGTGACTGAACTCAACCAAATGCTCAATAATTTTTGGCCATAGTCTGTGGAACCATAACTCAATAAAATTTTTAAAAATGTCCATATACTGGTGAAATATGTCAAGCTGCACTTACATCTTGTAACTTTAGAATCATTATCATCATCTGTCTTTTATCATCCGTCATTGGACATAGACCTTCCCCAGGATCCGCCACATTTCTCTATCATGGGCGTCAGGGAGCCAGTATTTTCTTAATTTGTTTGGTTCATCTCTCCATCTTCTATTTTGTTGGCCTCAGTTTCGCATGTGATCTCTAGGGATCCATGTTGTGAGTTGTGATGTCCATCAGTTGTCTGTCATTCTCACATGGCCAGCCCATTGCCATTTGAGTTTTCTAATATAATCTATGATGTCTCGGACTCCTGTTTCTTCCTGATATATTGCGCTGTCTTGTGATCTCTCCATGTGAGGTTGAGCATGATTCTCTTATGTGTGCATTTTATGCTTCTCAGTTTGCAAGTCTGTCTCTTGGTTAGGTCCCATGTTTCAGCTCCGTAAGTGACTATCGGGAGGATGCATTAGCCAACCACCTGAAGGAAGGAGGACACATTACAGCATGCGGCCCAAATGAAGAAAGATGCACCACAGTAAGTGGCTGTAGAGACAGAGGACCTACCACAGCAAACAGCCCAAGTAAAGAGGGACACACTGCAGCAAGCCACATGAAAAGAGAAGGACATACCACAGTAAGCATCCTTAGGGAAACAAGGATGTACAACGGCAAGCTACCCAAGGGAAGAAGAACTCACTACTGCAAGCGACCCAAGGGGAAGAAGGACATGCTCCAGCATGCAAGCATGAGGGAAGGATACACTATATTAAGCGGCCTGAGGGAAGGACATTCTACGGCAAGCAGCCCGAGGGAAGGATACATTTCAACTAAGAGCATAAGGTAAGAAGGATTCACTACAGCAAGCCACCCATAGGAAGAAGGACATGCTACAACAAGCAGTTCAAGGGAAGAACATGATACGGTGAGCAACTCAATAGAAGAAGGATATGCAACAGCAATCCTCCTGAGGGGATGAAGGACGCACTACAACGAGTTGCCCAAGGAATAAAGGATACACCTCAGCAAGCAGCCTGAGGGGAGAAATGATAATATGAATAGTTGAAGAAAGGAAAGGAAGAATCAAGGAATCGTGGGAAAATGAATAAATAGAAGAAAGAATTAACAGATAAAGGAAGGTAATGCAAACAAACAAATGCTGACAGGTATGAATCGTATAATAAAAGAGCGTAACTTTGACCACCTTTCAAGCATTGCACTGTTGATTGTCATGGACACAAATGGAAGGACAGGATAAGGTCTGAATAATAGTTTCAATATAATATCAGTTGAGGAATATAGAAAGTGAAATTAATTAAAAAGAGAAGCAGAAGGGAGAGAGGGAGGAGAAAGAGGAATGGTGACATCACAGAAGCAGAGTCCAAGTGAAGATGGCCAATAAGAAAGAGAAAGGAAGGAGAAAAAAAAAGAGAGACAGGGGAAGAGTTGAATTGGAGATAACGAGAGAGTGAAGGAAGGTAGGAGATAGATAGGAAGAAAGGGAGAAAAGAGGGAAGTGAAGATACGCAGGCATTATCAGCTATAAGGAAAGAAAAAAAGTAGAGAGTTAAGATGGAGAGAAAGAATTAAAAGAAGGCAGGAAGGAAGGAAGAAAAACGAATACCTGATTGTTTTGTTTGTTTTTTTTTTCATTATTTCATCATTTGCGAAGAAAAAAAAAATTGACACCCCTAATCTTGTTTTATTTTACAGATAATTAAATTATGATCCAAATTTGTAAAAACTCAACAAAACATTTTCTCAATACATTTATTTATGTATGAATTCAAATTTTTTAAAGTTTATTGGTGAATATGATTTCATGATTTCAAATTGAAACCAAACTGAAAAATCTTTGTTGGTACTTATTTACACAATTGAAAATAAATAGAAAATACTCTTTTCATAAATGAAAGTTTTGTCAAACTTTTTCCCTCAGATTTGTTTAAATATTGATTTTTCAGTTGGATGGAAAAAAAAACGTACACTCCTGGCACAAAAATCTATGACTTATCTTAGTGTTTTTTTTATTTCTTGAACTAAATCTTTAAAACTAAATCAATCACTTCCTTTTTGTAAAATTATATATTATTGCAGAAATTGAAATATTAATTTTAAATTCCATTCATGATTTTTTCAACTTACTTATGAGTAATTCAAATAATAATGAACGTTTTTGACCTTCGCAAAATTTACTTTCCCAGTTTTGATTTAGATATTTGGGGGAATGTCCAACAAAGGATCCTGAAAGGCTGCTGCTGCTGCTGCTGATGATGATGATTTGAGCAATAGGGATCCCAAATCGCAATTGCCATTTGAGTTTTCTAATAGATTCTATGATGTCTCTGACTCCCGTTTTTTTCCTTATGTACTGTGCTGTCTTGTGATCGCTCCATGTAAGCACCAATTTGTTGTCCAATAATTATCTAGGACAACGAATCGGTGTTTAGTTGTGATAAAAAGCAACAATAATTGAGATGGAGATAAATATCAGCAAAAAATTGTAAATAAGGTTTAATGATTCTTCATATCATGAAATACACCAATAAATCTTTAAAAAAATGTATTTCTTAGTCTATATTTTGATACTGAAGCTACTCAATTTGGACACAAGAGCATACAAATTTGGTCTTGCACAGCAAGAGACATCTGGCAACCATGATTTTTGGTTTAATGTAAGGTCTCCATGAATGACAATCTGACGTGACAGTAAAATCTTTTAATCCAAGCCTTATTCCAACATCTACTCCACATATTGGCATGGTTCAGGATCAGGTTCAGAAAAGATGATCTCAAGATGAGGGTTAGGATTAAAAAGAGATAGATTATGTATCAGATACCCTCGCCGTAATATATCCATGGGTTTGAAATAAGGCCCCTCTAATATATACATGATTCAGAATTAGTCTCTCCCTGAACCAAAAAATATATATCGGATTGGAATCAGTCCCCTTCCTGATGGGTATTAGAGTCGATAGATTGGTACAATTCAGGATAAGGTTCATTAATTCAAATTCAAAATTATACATTTGTAAAATACGTTGGTGATGATTTAGTCCATGAAATAGAGGTATTCTTTAAAATGTAATTTTTATATATATTTGAATGGATAAAAATATTACTTATTTTTCTAGGATATATATTTTTATCATAAACGTGAGTTAGGTAGTTTGATGAAACAGTAGAAAGAGGCAAGAATAAGTTGTTAGGTACTTTATTGAAGGAGGAGAATGGGGAGTTAGGCAAGCAAATGAGAGGGCAGAAGATAAGAGAGAGAAGAAAAGAAAGTTAGTTTATTGAGGGAATTGAAAGAGAAAGGAGAGAAGAGGTGAGGTCAGTCTGCAAAGAGGGAGACAAGGGGGAGGAATAGGAAAATAGATGAAAAGAGGGTAGAAAAGAAAGTTATATAGTTCAGAAAAGAGGAGAGGAAAAATGTTTCATAGTGTCTGATTAGGTGGGAAGAGAGAGAGACAGGGGAAAAAGGGAAATCAGGCAGTTTATTGACAGGGAAGGACGGGGGATCAGAAAAGAAAGTTAGGTAATTTGATAAGAGGAGAGGAAAATAGAGGATAGAAAGAAAAGTTATACAGTTTATAAAAATTTGAGCATATAAAACTAATCCCAGTTTATATAGCATTCAGAAAAAATCATGGACAGGCAACAAAAACTGGAAGGAATAAGAGAATGAGAAGATAATCTTAGTTGTCAACACCTACGGAATTTCCACGGGTCCGGCTGGTGAATAAATGAAAAAATAAACATATGATTATTAGTAGTAAGAAACCACTATAACAGTTATCAAGGTCAACAAAGTATGACATATAATTCAAGAATTGAACTAAGAGTGAATTATCTGAGCAAACTAGGGTAAGCCAAGACAACACTGACCCCCTACTACAGGCACCCCACATGGTAACATGAGTGTTGCAGTCCAAGAAGGCCAACTATGTTATAACTGAGCCACGATAATCAGGGTTGCCAATTTAGCTATTTTGGAGCCGGACCAAGCCTTTTCTGGGGCTAGATTTATATTTTGGGGTCCGTCATCCATCTTGTTCTTATCACAAACTATGCTATAACAAACTGCATTATAATGTGGGAGGCATGAACTATATACAAGTGCAAATAACCTTAATTCAAGTATTGATTTATTTGTACTCACACATAATTGCACAAAGACAAGTTTACAGAGGAACAAGCACAGAAAAATAAGTTTTTGAATATTAAGTTATCAGAATAGCTCAAATTAAATATGATGGAAAAACATCCGAAATGATACTGTGTTTTCAGTTTTGTTAAATTGTAAACTTAGCTTCTGTGTTGAAAAAAAGAAGAAAGAAAAAGTGATTTTTAAATTTTTTAGAAGATAACTCTCTGTAATATCTTGTGTGGATCAGTGGTAAGACTGACAACCTTAACTATTGATTATCTAATTACATTTTAAACCTTAGGTAAGTATGAATGTTCTCAGTACTGTTTAGGTTGAAGGTCAATAACTTTTCTTTCTGCAGTGACATATACACATTATCAATCGATGAATAGCTAAATTAGTTTAGCTTTTTTAGGGAAAAGAGAAAAAAGGTTTTGTCTGAAATAAGAAACAACACTCATTCTTCGAAAAATTGTTTTGGATTTTGAACATATTTGAAGATATTTTTTCAGTTCTAGCATTTATGAAGATCAATAGAATCCCAGTATTTAAAGAAAAGACAAGCAGGTCTGGGTAGTTTCTTAAAAACCGTCACTGAGGTCAGAGCCTCCCTACTTTTTATTTAATAGGACACCAATATGGTATCATGTTAATACCTAGGAAAACATGACATTTATGAAGACCTCTCAAGCTATTTATTGACATTATCCCACTGAGTTAGAAATATGAATTTTATCTGCCAAGGATTTTATTAGGGACTTATATAGTTATAGGCCCTGCTCATATATGAAGTATGTGTTTATTTGGAAATTCAAGGTGTGGTTCCTGCTTCGTACAGTTTCTACATAACTCCTCAAAATTGAATTCTTTTTCTAATTTTCCCTTTTTTATCTTGTGTTTCATTTTATGGATCTATCTTTTACTTGGAATTTGTAGAAGAAAAAAATAGTTATGAGCAGTTTCTCAATATACATGCATTTGAAGAAAAAAAATAGAAACATTCAGTTGATTCAAAAATCTAACATCATAAAACAGATCAAACACATGCACTGTGTATGTGACTCGCATATATTTTTACTCAAAATGAAATTCGCTGTTTTTGTTCAAAATCATAAAGACTGTTTCTTTTTATTTATATTCTAAAGACTTTTTGATTTATAAAATTATTGCTCATATGTTCTTGACATCTGCTTAATCTATTGGAAAGAAAACTACTGACATGACTGAGTGATGTTGGCTTAGATCTTAATACTTTACTGCTTGAGATAGACAGACACAACAGAAAGAGACAGTCAGACAGACAGACAAATATGACAGAGACAGACAGACATGAGACAGATAGACAGACATGAGAGAGAAAGACAGACATGACAGCGACAGACTGATACGATAGATGACAGACTGACAACAGAGACGGACAGACAGACACAAGAAGAGAGAGAGAGAGGGGCAAACATTTTGCAGATCTTCTCAAGTTAGAATCTTTGTGTTTGCTTCCCTTCCAAGATCTTTTGAGGAGTAACCCTTGGGGTAGAGGGGGGGAGATGTTGGGCAAGGCTTTGGGGGTGGTGAAGGATTAGGCTATGCTTAATACACTAATTTTTGTAATCTATAACATTAAATAAATATGCTTTTATTGGCATTTTGTCTGATATCTATATTCTATGCATATATATATGTATATAAATATATATATGTGTATATATATATATATGTGTGTGCGTGTGTGTGTGAGTATATATTATGAAAACTGAACTGTAAAAAGACTTCATAGACACCCTATATATATATATATATATATATATATATATATATATATATATATATATATATATATATATATATATATATATATATATATATATATACATATATATACATATATATATATATATATATATATATACATTCATATATATATATATATGTATGTATATAAAATATGAATGTGTGTGTGCGTGCACACAGTTTGAGTTAATGAATAGGAAGTTACAGTATGACTAAACTGAAATGGTATTGCTGTTGTTGGTAAAAGAGAAAACAGCCTTGACTAGACCAGGAACTGGATTGGTCTGTTGTACCATGAAACTCAGGAAGAAGGGCATTGTCAGCTGTCAGGAATTAATGCAAATGTTGCTGAAAGGATAAGGTTATTAAATGTGTAAAAACTATTTGATGATTAAACAAGATTCAATTAAATTGTTACTTGGTCAGCAATTTTTCCTGAAGAGTTATTCCAAGTTCAAATGAAGACAGAGAAGACAAATTTAATCTTATATACATATATATATATATATCCCTGTGTGTGTGGGTGTGCGTGTGTGTGTGGGTGTGCGTGTGTGTGTGTGTGTATGTGTGTAAGTGCATACATGTATATGCATATAGGGGAAACTGGGGCACTGTGGATCACAAGGTACAATGGATCACAAGGCACAGTGAATCATGATTTTTTTTATAAATGCATATGTATATGTATATAGGGGGAAATGAGGCACAGTGGATCACAAGATACGATGGATCACAAGGCTCAGTGGATCATGATTTCTTATAAATGCATTTATATGAATAAAGGGGAAAGACACAGTGGATCATAAGGCATGATGAATCATTTTGATTTTTGATTAATGCATCATAACAGGATGGCTACAACTTCTTTTTATTGTGTCAACACATCCAGTATTTCATGTTGTGGTAGACTTGCCAGCTTGAGCGTTGCTGTATAGTGTGCAACCTATAGGACCTAATTTCAATCTGAAAGTAACATTCAAAAGCATTCTTACTTTTGTTATAGAGCCACAACTATTCAGAATTTTCTAATTGTGCTATCTGAGATAAAACTAAGATTGTGTTAAAATTATTTGTTGTCCAAATTGCAATCACTATCCTGGACATTTTTTAAAAATCTAAGGTCATTTTTCTCAATCTTATGTATGGGGAACAATTGATCGGCGCATGGTGGATCATTACCGGGACTGAGCCACCTCAGTTCTTTTAATCAAAATTGATCCTGACATTTCATTCTATGTAGTTTACAAAGAAACTAAAAGCATTTTAATTTTACATTTGTATCATTTTCTTTCTCTTCTTAAATTACTTTTGAGACTGTGTGCATGTAGTGTTTCCTTTAATGTGCCTAACTTTAACCAATGAATGTTTGAGAGATTTCTATGATCACTTTTCGTAACATAGTCTACAATTCAACAATACTTTGATAAAATGTGTAGTCAGTGTCAGTCTGGAATTTCTTTGAATTATACAGTCTTGTGTTGATCACTGTTGAATGATTCCCTGTACACTGGGACCGAAGCACAATTTTTTTGCTCAAATATATCCAAAGAATTAGCTTCTACCAGCAATTAATTTTTCTCTGAACCACTGTGCCCCAGTTCCCCTACCAACAATCAAGGAGTCTATAAAAACTTAGTCAAATACAATCATTCTTTGTCATTACTATATTAGTTGTTTCTGCCAGGAGAAAAAAACTCCGACTAAACCATAGCATAGGGACTTTGCTCCCTTCTTTCCATCTCAGTGGACATGGCATCCAAACCCTTGGTTCAGAGGGTCGGGTCAGCCACCACACCTCACTTCAAAACTCCATTGTGCAGGCCTTTGGGCTGTTCATGTACAGAGCCAACCAAAACCTGAAAGACATTTAAAATCCTCCTGACTCTCCATTGACAGAGCCACGCCATCATATATATATATATATATATATATATATATATATATATATATATATATCATAGAAAAAGGATTCGCTACACAAACACTTTTATGTTTCTGCCCTGTTTTAGCTTCCTCAGGCGAATAATGTTGAATGTACCAAACACTTCATTGAATAAACCAAGTATGCATTGGATATTATATCTTATTATATCATATCATATTCTTTTCCTGATTTGTATTGCATATATATACATACATATATATATATATATATATATATATATATATATATATATATGTGTGTGTATATATATATATATATATATATATCAATCATATACATATGAGTGTGTGTTAATTATAGATATATTTGTGTTCATTGTAGTTTAGATGCAAAAAAGTCTTTTTGCTTTTGAATATGAGGTAAATAATATGATCAGTGATGAAAAATCAGTTTGGTAACAAGGTATATGGTAAAGCTGAGTTTTGGGAACTCGTTATACAGTTATGTCTCCATTAGTAGACATTGATCATACAAAAAACCTGGAAATTGAGAAGTATATGCCATACTCCTGCATATCCCATTTCCATCAGTGAATGGGGTAAAAGAATATCACAGAATTTGGTGGAACAGGGGATTTTCTTCCCTATTATTCCGATTTAATCTAATGAAATATTTGGTAAGAAATCTAAGAGAAAAGAATCTAATCCAAGTTATCATCTTACTTTATAAAGTAACAAGTGATTATTCACAAGTTAAATATAAATCTGATTTTTGCATTTTGTTATAGAGAAAAGGCTATGTCTAAAATTATTTCAAGAGTGTTCTTAAATTTGGTTTGTTTTTTTTTCGTTTTTGTTTTTCATTTTTCATTACTAATTGTAAGTCTACATCTGGTAGTAAGTCCCAACTGCATTTAGATATTTTTGAAAAAAATTCCCAGTGAAACGATTAAATAAAAACCAGCTGTCCACAAGTCATTGACTTATGAAACAAAAATAAATCAATAAATTACTATATTTCTTATTCTAATAATATTTTTATTTACGCTTTCAGTTCAGATTTCTTTTTAAATCCTTCCCTTAATGAAAAGACATGAGTGAGAGAGCAGTGGGAATGCCAGAGAGAGAGAGGGAGACAGAAACAGGAGAGAGAGACAGAGAGAGACAGAGGGGGAATGCCATACATATATATATATGTGTTTATATATATGTGTTTATATATATGTGTTTATATATATATATATATATATATATATATATATATATATATGTGTGTTTATATATATATATATATGTATATATATATATATATATTTGTATATATATATATATATATATATATATGTGTGTTTATATATATATATGTATATATATATATGTATATAAATATATATATTTGTATATATATATGTATATATATATATATATATATATATATATATATATGTATATATATATGTATATATATATATATATATATATATATATAGAGAGAGAGAGAGAGAGAGAGAGAGAGCAAGAGAAACACCAGGATAAGAGAGAGAGGAGAATTCCAGAGAGAGAGAGAGAGAGAGAGGTCGACAGAAAAAACCAAGAGAGGCAGGGTATGCCAGAGAGAGTTAGAGAGCAGTGGAAATACCAGAAAGAGAGAGGGAGACAGAAATGCTAGAGAGAGAGAGAGAGATGAAAATGCATGACACATAGAAAGAGAAGCCACCAAAAGCTTTATGGATGGTAGTTCACCTACTGCATTTCTACTAATATTATGCAGTAACGTCTTACTAAATGTTAGAGCAGGCTCCTCAAGAAGCTAAGCTCCCTGCCCGATTTCTAGCTCTTGAAAGTACTGCTTACTTAACAAGCTCACAGAACCTAAGCTTTTGAAAGATTTCCTGTGGACTCCTGTAATGCCTTTTTGGATACTAAATGGTCCACAGCCCCAAGGTTGGGGATGATAGCACCTAATGTTGAAGCAAGGGGCCCCTCAAAGACCCACCACCTCAGCCCTTAGATCTGCAGCTATGCTCCTGAATAAGATCCTAAAGTATGCACGTACATACCCCAAAAGTATCTATGTATCTTGACGATTCACTATTATTTTACTTTTCTGTATAAAGATTCCCCATTAAGATTTCTAATGACCAATAATCTTTAGATAGAATCTTTTTCCTAAAAAGGAAAAAAAGCTTTTTTCTTTAGAGATTAGATTGCATAATAATATTTTTGCTAATTTTAGAATTCCATTTAAATGTATTGCTAAATGGATTTAAAACCCCCAAGTGATTTTTGTTTTTCTGTATAATCCATGCCAGGAAAAAAAAAATTATTGTATAAGTGAATTCAAAATATAAACAACTGCTGATAGACCTGATCCACATTGTAAAGACTTTCAGAAAGTATCTGTTCCTCTTTCTTATGCAGAAGCAGATAGACAGATAGAACCAGACACAAGTAGACAGATAGACAGAGCCAGACACAAGTAGATAGGTACAGACTGAAGTAGACAGGCAGACTGAGATAGACAGGAGTAGACAGGCAGACAGAGCCAGACACAAGTAGACAGGCAGACAGAGCCAGAAACAAGTAGACTGGCAGACAGGTACAGACTGAAGTAGATAGGAGTAGGCAGGCAGACAGAGTCAGACACAAGTAGACAGGCAGACAGAGCCAGAAACAAGTAGACTGGCAGACAGGTACAGACTGAAGTAGATAGGAGTAGGCAGGCAGACAGAGTCAGACACAAGTAGACAGGCAGACAGAGCCAGAAACAAGTAGACTGGTAGACAGGTACAGACTGAAGTAGATAGGAGTAGACAGGCAGACAGAGTCAGACACAAGTAGACAGGCAGACTGAGCCAGACAGGAGTAGACAGGCAGACTGAGATAGACAGAGGTAGACAGGCAGACACCCCTACCCAGCCAGACAAGAGTAAAGAAATAGAGACAGAGCCAAACAGGAGTAGAAAGACAAATAGGCAGACAGACAGAGGTAGACAAACAGGGGGACAGCTTGACAGACAGAAGCAGATGCAGACACATCACTCACAGATGAAGGTTAAACTTCAAACCTATCTTTGAACTGTAAACATACTGCTCAACCATGTTGCATGTATTCCCCTTTGAAAGTTGGTCCATATAAATTGCTTTTATATCCCTTATTGGTTTGGTGTACCTATAATAAACATGGAACATTCAGCAACAGTAAAAAATAAAAATAAAAATCAAATAATAATTATCATTATCTACACTCAATGCTAACAATTAGAAATTTACATCACATTAAAAATATCATACATTGGTGGGAAAAGAAGATGAGGAAATCAATTCCTAATTTGATGAGAGTGGAAACTGGGAAAAAAGAAGGGATTCAAAATAAAACAAGCTTGAAAATTAAATCATAGATGCACTAGTTCTCTTTTTGTGTGAAGATCTAGCGAGGGCAGAGTTGCCAACTTTATTTTCAAGTTTGCACCTGAAACTGAGTTTTAAAAAAAGTCTTAATGCACTTGAAAACATCTAGCTTCTCCAGATATACACAAGGAAATATATTTCATACTATTAATAAATCAAACGTGACTTTAATCTTCAACTTTCATTTCATTAAAATATTGCTCATTTTATTGCTATGAATCAAATAAAAATATCACTAATTTTATTGAAAAATCATCTAGCAATTTCTAACATGTAGACATAACCAAAAACGTATTGTAGATTTAGCAGCATCTAAATTCGCAACACTGACCAAGGGACATAATAAACAATATTTCACTTGGTCAATCAGTGATGACAACTGATGCTAGAGATTCTAGCTCATCGAAAAAAAAAAATCCTCTCCTGCCAATCATGAACTTCTAGCCGAAGGGATATCAACAGAGATATTCTCTGTTGATTGATCAGTTACAGATTTATTGGAATCCATGCACAATTTACGCTGCAGTGAACAGAAATATGTTATCATTACATCTGGTCTTTTAAATTCCTATAAATTAATTTGAGTTGGTCTTTATGAATATTTCAACTCATTTTCCTTTCTTTTATTTTTTCTTTTCAATGAACAGAATTTTTTGTTCTTGTCATCATTTACATTATTTTCATTATCTTTCTTTCAGCCTCCGGTGTCTCTAAAAAAATTATTTTCTTTTTTTTTTTCTAGGATTTACTTATATCACTTATTTACCCTTGAATACTCTTCAATTGTTCTCCTGCTTTGTCTTAACACATTTGTTGAATTTTTACACTATGCACCGCAGTGAGGGTTATTTTTTAATTGCTTTTATGTAAAAAGTATAGAAAAATAGCTATTGATCCCTTCAAACTTTGCTTTCGCGGATAGGATTATGATGTTTGTATTGTTTTTCTCATTTTATGTAATTAAAAATGTGAAAATTCTGCCAATGCCCCATTGGAAATCAGCAGATTTCAAATTATCACTGTCCTGGTCTCAAAAGCAAAGTTCATCATCAAAATAGAGCATATTGGCAATAAATTGAAAGACGGGTTCAGGATTTCTTTTAGTACTTGGTTGGTCATCCCTTGGCATCAATAACCACCTGAATACATTGTGGCATTGAAGAAACCAGCCAGTGGCACTGTTCAGTTTTGATGGACACTCAGGCAGACTTGCTTGCAGCCTTGGGATCTGCCTGATTGCTGAGATGCAAGCTGACCATCTTCTTCTCAACTATGCCTCAACTAAGTTCGCAATGGGGTTTAATTCCGGTGAGCCAAATCCTACTGGAACATAATTTCCACATCACCAAATAGCTTTACCCCTGATGGCATCATAAAGTGCTCCAAGGTCTCCTGCTAGTCTACTGTATTAACTTTGATCCTGATGAAACGCAGCACTCTTACACCTGCGGATGACACGGCACTTCTTTCCAAAATAAAGTGAATAAATCCATTAACTGATTCTGCCATGACATGTTTTGATCGTTTGAATTTTATATTATGATATTTTGAAATGCTTGATTTTCAATGATCCTTCGATGGAAACCACTGTTGCTAGATTACAGCAACAAAATACCACGAATAGATTTGTTTAGGTCGAGTGAGACTAATACGATTGAAATTTTTCAAGTTCAGAATTACCTTGTGACAGATATCTTTGAAAGATACTTATACATTTATCCCAATAGATATCCATCCTGAGATAGATGAAAAACATAGAATTAGCTGATCATTGTGTCTCCATATCCTTCCTGCCCATTCATGCGCTAATTTCTGCCCGTGGTTTCATACAATGATGATGTCATTGTCTGCAGTTGGAAAAATTTCATTTATTTCATTGTCGTGACACATACATCCTTGTGGACTTCTGAGAAAGATCTAAAGGAAACATATATCATTGCAATCATAGAGAACCCAGGTGTCTTGAAAGGTTTGAATGAAAAAAATGTGCCCTAAAACTGTTTGTCACATCTGAATAATCAATCGTCAGAAAAAGGAAAAAAAAAAAAGGTTCAGTATTTCAATGGTGATTTGTAGAGAAAACACCTGGACGACTGGCTAACAATGTTGATTAATGAATCTAGTAAACTACTTGGTGGTCATGAGTTCAATCCCTGGGTCAGGTAGTGCCAAATAGTATTATATACCCTGGTTCAGTGTAAAAGGCAGACAAGTGACTCAGTAAGGACTAATTGACTCGGAGGAATTAACCTTCGCTTAGGTACCTACCCTCAACCCTGCCCAGCATGAGAACAATCTACTCCCATGGATAGAATAAAGGGTTTGGCGTGAAATTTACCTGATGGTTATTAAGTACAACAAACACCTGGTCAAAAGGTAGTGGCAATAACAATCAGGATGAGGATGCTAGTCAGAATAAATCAGTGAATAATAATGGTAAATTCATGTTAATAGAGTGCAATTTTTCACTTTGAGGCAATGTGTCTCAGTTTAGAATAAAAATCATTAATCTATATAAGAACCTTCAGAAACTACACATTTTTGTCAGCCAGAAAGAAATCAATTGATTCTGGAAGCACAGAATTCGGGGGACTTGGAACCAAGGAATTCTTCGAAGGCATTTTGAGCTGCTGCTTGGTTGTTGGTGTCCTTTCCTTGCAGGAAGTGGTTGAAATGAGTGTTGGAGAGAGATCTGGTGAGTAAGCTGGGTGAGGTAGAGTTTTGTAGCCTAGTTCATCCAATTTCTGCAGGATCATTCGCAGGACATGCAGTCGGCATTGACCAATATTGGACGTAAACATCACAGTTCTTAGTGCAGAAGAAGCCCAAAACAAACTCTGTAACATTTTCATTCAGCTTTTGTGGCATCCATTTGCCAATTTTTTTGCTTTTCCAACTTAGCGTAAATGTTGAACAACTATTGAGTTGTCAATGTTTAGTTCTTCTGCAATCTCTTCAGTTGTTTTGCACGGCCCTCCATTGTATGTTGTCAATCACAGAAGGGCGTTCACAACTACCCCCCTCCATCTTCAAGATCTCTGTTTCAAAATTTTTGGAACCTACACTGAGCTGTACATTTGTCAACAGTCCCCTGACCAAATGGTTGATATTGCAAGCAGTTTCCACAGCTTTACATCCCATTTTGAGTGCATACAACAAATTAATTTTTTTTTCCATCTTCGGCTTGATAGTCTCAAATAAACCAGATGAGATAAAAGGAGAAAACGTTTAGCTAAAATAAATAGAGTGAAATTCAAGCATTAAAATGGTATGCATAGTTAAGTGATAGTTTATTCTAGAATAAGTATCAGAGTTTAAAGCAACAAGAACTGCAATTATTTTTGCACCAACTTAATAGTTTCAACAAGCTGAGATAAGGAAGGATATAAATTGTTACTCCAGTATTCATGAAACTGATACATGATTTTCTTGAGTTCTTTTTTATTCTCATTTTGGCTCTACAAAAGAGTACAAAACAGTGTTTTTCACTGATCGTCTTTTCTTACAAGACAGCCTATACAACATCCATGAACATACATACTGGCTTTTTTTCCCCAATCCCGGGGTTACCTTTGTTCCTAATTTGAATTTGTCCAACTGATTTTTTTTACAATAAGAAATTCACATGAAGACAGCTGGTGAATCAATATACAAAAATGTTGTGTGATATGAAATAGTATCCTCATCAATAATCACTCAAAAATATGTTATATACTTCATTATAGAAATAAAAATAAATAGATATTTAACATTTGTGGGCTGGTGTGATTTGAATAAAAATATTGTATCAGTATACTTCTAAGGAGATAAAAGTTGTGTGTCTGTTACAAGATACATTGCTGCCTGTTATAGTTTATACTTCTCTAACTTTATTCACATTTTTAAGAGAATTGTTACAGTTTACACTTCTGAATATTAACATGTTTCAATACTTAATTACACTCACAATAGGCTTATCTTGCCAATACAAATTTCATTCATAAAATTCTTCATTATTTTGAGAGATTTCCATTCTACTCACTGATAATATTTCTGTCCCTGTTGACTGAATTCTCAAACTCATTCTAAGGAATTCAAGGAGAGTAACTACTGGTTAAAATTACATCCCTTGTACCCATTGGTAATTTTCATTTTTATCTTTATTTAATTCAATTCACAGAAGGAATACCTTTTCTTAAATCCCATTCTTTGAAGTACCACAGCAGTTTCTAGTGGTTCATAGATTTAAATTTGAAGCTTTATTGTCTCTTCAAGTCCAAGTTTAAATAAACTGTTTTGTTTTTTTTCTGTCTAGTATGATAAACTACAGAATAAAATCATACATTGTTGTAGCCAATACAAAAGAATAACACGTTCCTTATCACATACAGACACACACACACAGATATACACATCACTATGAAGGTCACATGTATCTTTTATGTTGACAACTGAACAATTTGGCCAAAGGATATTTTACTCTCAAAGGTTTATGCAATCCAAAATATAAGATATTTGGAGCCAAACTTAATGTTCAAATCTACAAAGTCAAAAACAATGTGGCAGAAAGAAAACCTTTCCCCAGGCGTCGTTTCAGCCACTTTAAATGGTGCAACAAAAGGGGAGAAATACATTTAAGGGTCAACCATAGGTTTCAAACTTTTGATGCGATATGTATGAATATATATATTTACATACATATATACATGTATGTATGTGTATATATATATATATATACATATATATATATGTGTGTGTGTGCGTGTGTGTGTGTATATATATATATATATATATATATATATATATATATATATATATATATATATATATATATATATATACATGTACATGTAAAAAAAGCCATTTCTTGGATTGACTCTGATAGATCAAGAAGTTCTTCATAAATTATCTTATGGTTTCCAAATATACAGGAATATAATAAGTCTAGACAATTTCTTAACATTAACTGTTAAAAAATCAGTACTATTTTTCTCAAATTAAAAAAAAATACATTAATAAAATTTCAATAGAAAATTGAAATTTATCAGCGAAGGTTTGACCTAGATTTCTTGTAATAAAACTGTATAGTATTACACGAAATATTCAAAAAACGCTTTAATTAGAAATGTATTTTTCTTTATAGTTGACATCTATATGGGTCATTTCTTGGCAAATTAAATTTCTTTTAAAGAGGAAAAAGCATGAAGTTAGTAAATAAAGAATGTACATTAAACAAGATAGTCTTTTGTTGGCTCTTGAAAATATTTTCAAAAATAAGTGCCATATTTCTCTGTGTATAACACAAAAGATTTTGTATCAAAATCTGAGTGATTATAGGCAAAAAACTCTTTTTATACATTACTTAAATAAAGCCCATTTGATGACAGAGTAATTGCACTGGGACAGGTACTGGGGCTGAGGGTTGAAAGAACTGACCATCATTTTGGGTAACACAATATATATTTCCACCCTTTAACATATGAGAAATACAAATAACCAAGAAATGACTATAATAAATTACTTTTTATCTTACCAATTCTACTTTAATTTGGGGAAAGTTACAAGAACAAAAATTATACTAAATCATTGAAATCAATTGTGACAGGTGTGGGTAGTCACTAAATAGAAACCAATATCTTTTGACAGCATTTTGTTATGAGTGATCAATCAAAAAAATGGAAAAAGGGGTGATCAATTAATAAAGTATTTGTATCGTCTTTACCTGGGAAATGATCACTAAAAAAATCTGAATTTTTAAAAAAACAAGTACAAACTAGCTGCCGGGCATAAACTAAGGAACCAATTTTGCAACTTACATAATAATCACCTCCAACCCACCCACCCCCTTCTTAAAACTTATGCTGGGAGTGATTTTTTTTTTAAAAAGTAATAGAGGCATGAAAATTCTCATTTTTGTTCCTTTTAACAATATGTCTATTAGGTACAATGGGTTAATTGATAAGAAAGCAAAATACCAACATAAAATTCCCTTGATGCTAACGTAATTATGTATTTAACGGAACAATTCTTGCCTTAATTTTTTGTCAACCAATATCTACGTCTATGTAAGTATGAAATAACCTGCTCTTATTTACATTAGATACAAAAAGAAGTTTGAAATGTCACCACCATTCAACTCTAGACCAAATGTAGCTGCGACTTCACAAATATCAATATGTCATTTCAAAAAGTCCTTGATGACTCACAAATTTTGCTGAGCAAATCAAGTTCACAAATTTGCAAACACTTCAATTCATATCATGCCAAACACCAAGTCATAATTTGTAAACCTTACAAATAGATTTGAATATCAGAAACTCTCAACAGAAGATGTCAACATAGTCGATATACACTTCTTTAGGTTGCACCAATGGAGCTAGAGGGCTGAAAATTTAAACTTTTGCTCATTATTATGTCTTTCTAGCATTTTTTACTTTTTTAGAAAATCCCCCCCCCAATGTTTTTTCTTCTTTGTTTTTTTTTTGGGGGGGATCAATTTACAATGTATGCTTATGCTAAATTGGTCCCTTAATTAATGCTTGACAATGTCTAAACTTGTGTTTGAAAAATCAGCTTTTCAAGTGATCACTACCCAACAAAAAACTAAGAAGAGTAACTTATCTATTGATTACCCCTTTTTCGAATTTTTTAATTGATCATCCCCAAGACATCACGCTGCCAAAATTTTATCACATGAAGGTTTCTATTGAGTGACTAACCAAACTTGGTTTACTATTAATGATTTTTCAGCATTAGAATATTCTGTTTATGTGGCTTATGACTGTGATAGATCCAAGATAATGAGCCTATTTATTCATAAATGCATTCACTCAAAGGATAAAGTTCATTCTAACACAGGTAAAATGTTCTTTGACATAAGTATTCAAGTACAGTATAAAATATGCTACACATTAATGTGCATTTGGGTTTTTGATAATTTATATTTATTCATTTGCGAGATTTAAATCATTTTATCAATTTGTATGAACTATTGAATCAAAACGATGACAACACATCCTATGAGTTTACATGCTGTTGCTAATGTTTTAAGAATGAAATTAAGAGTTCAAAGTCCTAATTATCTCAACCTGAAGAAAAAAGAAGCTATTTCTCCCCTGCATAATCTTTTTAAAAAGCTGCTTGAGAATAGTCAGTAACTAGTACCATTTTACTCAAAAAATGACCTGAATTCAACTCCACTACAACTAATGGCTGATAGAAAAAAAGGAACAGAGATAGTGCATAAAGTTTTGTTTCCTTTTGTGGAGAACTGCAGCCAAAAAGTGTAATGCTTCGAGAAGATTTTGAGGAAGGAACTTGAAAAGTGAGCAAGTGTTATTGATGTTTCAAAAGTGGTAAAATATCACAAGAAGACTGAACAAGATCTAACCAACCTCTAACCAGTCAAAATGATGATAATCTTGGAAAAAGTTTGTTATACAGTCAACAAAGATGGTCATTGGACCATTGATGAAATATCTGAGATGCCTGGTTTGTCTAGAATTCAAGGAAGTGAATTTTTACAGAAGGAATGAAAGAAAAAAAGTTTCTGGTAAATTCATGCCTTGTTTATTCACTATGGTTGAGGAAAAAAATCATTTGCATGTGTACCACAATTTGAGGGAGGGAACAAGCTTGAAATGACCCACTGTGTCATTTTTTTAAGATAATTCTTATTATTTTTGGGTACTCACTTGAGTATGTGTGTATGTTTGCATATATATATATATATATATATATATATATATATATATACATATATATATATATATATACATATATATATATATATATATATATATATATATATATATATATATATATATATATATATATATATATATATATATATATATATGTAGAGAGAGAGAGAGAGATTGACAGATATACAGTCCAGAAAGCTTTCCAGCTATAAACACTGAACATATTAAACTAACATTTTTTCAAAAATCTTTCCAAAAATCTGTTAATATAATTCTTATAATTTTCTTCAGTGTTTTTTTTTTATGTTTTAGATATACTTTGATATTATGGTACTAAAGTGTAAGTTTTCCTCTTGATGGGATCATCATTTATTTACCATGTAACCGTTTTGGGGATTTAAAAACAAAGCAATCATTAGCATGGCAGCATATATATATATATATATATATATGGGGTAGATATTTTATGAAATTTTCAACTCTTGATTTCATGTTGAGTAATATAAATGTTAAATCAAGGGTAGTGACGTCTGATTAAAATTACTTCCCTTGCACTTCTTTTTGGAAATATTTTCATTTTTCTTCCAGCCAACCCACCAAAGAGTTCCATTTTTTTAATATTCTATCTGTTGAAGAGTTCC
Organism: Thysanoteuthis rhombus; assembly: GCA_963457665.1. Taxonomy (NCBI): domain Eukaryota; kingdom Metazoa; phylum Mollusca; class Cephalopoda; order Oegopsida; family Thysanoteuthidae; genus Thysanoteuthis; species Thysanoteuthis major. The sequence goes on along the minus strand of OY735204.1, from coordinate 45,324,268 downwards.
ACAGTGCTTTCAAGCGGTCCATGAATCTAAAGGTTAAATCTATATTCAAAGAATTTTTTTTAGAAATTACACTCAAATTTCTGTCTGCTTTTACAGCAAACCTCATTGCAAATTCAAACACAGCAGTTGACTTCCAACAAATATATTCCAGATTTTCATGAACATATGCAAACTTTGAAAGGAATAATATCAAAGAAATAGACACTAAAAAACTCTCAGTTTTTATATTTAAGATATAGGTCCTTCATTATATTCAATTTGCCATCACATCAATATATCACAGATCCATGAACTCAGAAATAATAATCTTAATCCATAAAAATTCTGTGTATGGAATAACATTTTAATCTACAGGTAATCTTTCTAATCTTCTAATGCAGTTTCACAAGTTAATCAGATATAAATCACAAAACATATCCATATTGAAAGCCAGCAAAGGGTTTCTATCTCTCATGTCAGATTCTCAATATACAGACAAGCAAAGAAGATAGAGGGAAAAAAAAACTGAAAAGACAAGGAAAGAAAAATTTAAATTTAGTAAAAATATATTTTTAATTTTTTTTTATTTTATCTATTAGAGTAAAGCCTCAGACTTCATTCCAACCTGCTGTGTGTAATGTGTTATCACTGTTCTGTACCAGATATGGAGGAACGGGAGGTTGAGAAAAAAAAATCAATATTTGTTGCCAAACACAAAAATTCTTCTGGTTTTAAATTGAAACAAAGAAATTTTGTTGTTGTACAGTCAGTTGTAATTTCTTTGTTTTGAATGGCATTGCATATTATGTGTGTGTGTATATATATGAATATATATATATATATATAAATACATATGTGATAATTACAAAGACTTCTCTGTAGGAACTTATTTTTGCTCGGCACTGATTTTACTTGGTAGCAAATCGAGCAGCTTTAGATTTTGTAAATATATAAAGAAATGAGCATCATGCAGCAATCAAAACCATATCCAACTTGGAAGCAGCCATATATGCAGGACTCTGCTCTTACCAACTGAGCTAACAACATTCTCATGGCAAGGCAGGAGTCAAACAATGCATTTATATCACTCATTTCTCTAATTATGATCATTGGCACAATTATTCTTTATGTATTTTGTTTCCTTTTCTGACAGTATGAAACATCAGTAAATGGACAATTTATATCAGACAGAATATGATAATTATAAAAACATTTAGTAGGAAGTTATTTTTACTTGGCACTGATTTACTCAATAGCAAACTGAGTAGCCTCGCATTATGTAAATAGAGAAATGAGTGTTGTAGGGCAATCGAATGAGCATCCACCTTGGATGCAGCCTTATGTACAGGCTCTGCTCTTACCAAATAAGCTAATGACATTCTTATGGCAAGGCAGGAGTCCAACAACACACTTACAACACTCATTTCTTTATTTACGATGGTAGGCACAATTATTTTTTACATATGTTATTCCCTATGCCAACAGAATGAAAAAAAAAGAAAGACATGAACGTCATGCAGGGAGCTAACCTGCATCAACCTTGGAAGCAGCCTTATATCAATATAAATGTGTTCTAACTAAAATTTCTATCAGATATAACTTGTTGATTTACTGACATTTCATATATATATATATATATATATATATATATATATATATATATATATATATATATGATTTTAGTAAGTAACCATTATTTGCAATTTTTGTAAATCTAAGCTATATTGCTTTTGATATTGATGATTTTTAACGAAAAATGCCGTTTTTACAACCTGATCAGCCCATTGCCATTTGAGTTTTCAAATGAGTTCTATGATATCTCTGACTCCAGTTTTTTCCCTGATATATTTTGCCATCTTATGATCCTTCCATATGATGTTGAGTATTATTCTTCTATGTACGAATTGCATGGTTCTCAGTTTAAGGGTCAATCTCTTGGTTAGGTACCATGTTTCAGTTCCATAGATGACTATCAAGAGAATGCATTGGTTGTATATCCTTCTTTTTAGGACTAATGGTATTTTCTTGTTCTTGAAGGTTGAGCATGTTTTAATGAAGACTTGCCATCCTAGAGTGATTCTTTGCTTGATTACTTTTTCTTTTGAGGATTTCATGGAGTTTCTCCTGTCCTAGGTAGTGGTCTACATTCTCAACCTCTGCGTTTTCAAATTGGTATGTTTGTTTTCAACATGTTCATTGTACATGACCTTTATTTTGCTGAAGTTCTTATGATGGTCAATTTTCTTACTTTCTTCATTCAGTTCATCTAGCATTAGTTGGAGGTCATGTAGATTCTCTACAAAAAGGACGATATCGTTTGCAAATCTGTGGTTGCTTTGGCATTCGGCGTCTATCCTGATTCCCTTAATTTCTTAATCCAGGTTTCAAAAGATCATCATGAGGCAGGCTGTAAAGAGTTTGGGTCAGCTGGCATCACCTTGTGATACCTCTTTTTGGAGCTGGAAGGGCTCTAAGTCTTCTTGTAACCTGTTATAGGAGCTGCTATGACGGTATATAAGTTACAGTACTAGTAATGAAACTCCCACTTGTCTCCACATACAGCCAACAATTTCCCAAAATTTCACACAATTTTCTGATTAGTTTTTATACTTTTTTGTTGAGTTGTTAAAACAATAAATTCAAATTGCTCCTTTTTGTTCATTTGCTTAATGCTATCAGCCAGCATAGTTCCTTCTAAGCAATGCGTGTGCACACAAGCACATATGTTTTGCTGCCAGCTCACAAAGGAAATTAATGTGTGCACAAAAGATTGCTTACTGAGTTCTTTATTGAAAAATACTGATTTTCAGTGTGAACTCAAAAATGCTCACATGTTTTTGTCACAGTAAAAAAATTTGCACAACGTAAGATTTTTGCACCTACTGACGACAAAAAATTAGAGTTAACATTGTCTTCAGTTATTGTTATCAAAAAGACTCTATCCCAAAGTGATCTCAATGAGCAAAACATAACTTGTCCTCAAAATGATCATGTATTTAGACTTTCTTTAAGAGCCTTTTCTCAGAAAATTACCAAAATAGTAAAATGTTTAGCAAGTTCTTTTTTTTTTTTTGCAAACAAAACAAAAATTCTTGCCAGTTATAAAACTAGGTTCCTATGTGTCTGCTTATTTTAAAACTGTTCTCCAAAGCCAAAGACACGGTAGAATCATACCATCACTATTTAAAGAGGTGTGCACATGCTGGAAGTGTGAATGTTTGCAATTACTTGCTTATATATAAGGTGTATTCTGAATTATACCTTTTTATCCTCCGACTAAAGACAATGTAGATAGATGTAGATTCTGTGCAGCTGGATTAAGTCTATTTTGATAATAGAGGACTCTCAGTATAACTGTGTGGATATGTTAGAGTAGACATTTTAGAAAAAGACTATGAAACCTCGGAAAAAAATAAAACATTAGGATTTCTACTCCAAGAATAGTTTTGATAAAAAAGACAAAAGTAAAGAATGCTATTCTTCTCCAATCTGGAATAACACACATTTTCCTGCTTAGCAACAACACCCCCCCCCTCCATCACATATGCACATACGCACGCACGCATGCACACACACTCACACACACACTCTCTCTCTCTTTCTCTCTCTCTTATCTTCAATCCAACCCTATTCATATAAAAGATTTTACAAGTATTAACCTGATTGTTTAAGTAGAAGGAAGCTTCATCATAATTATCATCATCATCATCAACATTTTAACATCCGTTATTAGACATGGACCCTCCCCAAGATTTGCCGGATCACTTCATCAAGGATGTCGTAGAGCCAATATCTCTTGAACTTATCTTAATTGTCTCACCATCTTATTTTCTCCCAGCCAGTCTTACAAAGGATCCCTGGGATCCATGTTGTGAGTCATGACATCCAATGGTTGTCTGACGTTCATGCAACATGGCCTGCCTATAGCCAATTGAGTTTTCTAATAGATTCTATGATGTCACTGACCTCTGTTTTTGTTCAAACATACTGTGCTGTCTTGTGATCTCCATGTGGCTTACTTCCGGCTAAATAAGATTTGGGCAACAAGACTCACTATACAACACATTCTGCTTTCAACATGATTAAAATAATTTGTCACATGACTACAATTGATTTTACAAGTACCCATTTTCTCAATTCCTTTTTTTAAATAACAAAGGTTTCTTTCTTCTACAAGCTCTGCATCACAATATCCTGAACAGGACTCTGGACTGCCTGCACTGTTCTGCAACTTGATAATTCTTGCAAATACCATAATTCCACATTAATAGCACCAATCTGACACTTAGCCTCACCATTCCAGAATGTGGCATCAGTCTGAATGAAGTGGAATTGGTTCTCACTGCATGAAGATAATCTTTGGAGAAGGTTTAAGTCTTAACAGTCTTAAGACAAAAATTACAGAATAAATAAAGATAAAAGAATTAAAAAATCATATTTGTGTTCAGTGAAAATTTTGATAGGCTAAGAAGTGTACGCAAAGCCAGAATAAGCAGGCAGGACTCAAGGAAATAAGAGTATTTAATATTCTGGCAGTTACAATCCATTTGCAAATAAAAGACACCTGTTTGGTGAAAATCATAAATCATAATCAATAAAATAAAAATTCCAAAGAATTGCATGGATGCCTAAGACATAAAAGAATTTTTTTTTTAAATTGAATTTTAAAAGATCTTATATGCATAATAAAATTTAGATTAAAAGAGGTTAAATAATTAATACATGAATAAAAAAAATAATTCAAATAGAAAGAGATCATTTATTTCTAATAAAAGTTACAAGTTTGATGAAACATTCAGAACCAAAAAATGAATTGAATTAAAAATATCATGAATACACAAAAATAAGAAAAAAGTTATCATATTCTCAATAATTCCAGATAAGTAATAAAAATCAATTGAATAAACAAGAATGGCCAATTAGTAAATAAATCATAATAAGTAAAAAAAAATTGCAATGAATAAATCATAATAGATAAATCATAATAAATGAATTGTAATAAATAAATCATAGTAAATGAATTGTAATAAATAAATTGTAATAAATAAATTGTATTAAATAAATCATAATAAATAAATTATAGTAAATAAATCATGATGAATGAAAAAAAATCAATTGTAATAAATGAATCATATCAAATAGATGAATTATGATTGTAAATAAATAACAGGGGGACAATTGTCAAAAATCATTTATCTAGGGGAGGGGCAGTTATCCAGAATGCAGTTGACCTACGAGGGCAATTTTCCTGAAATTTTCATCGATCTACCAATTAGGGTATATATGGTGCCTAAAAATTTGACTGCACTGACACAGTCGGTGATGTCTCTGCTTTCACCTAGAAATTTGATTTCTTCCATGAAAATTTTTTGTGTGCGCACCATAGTCAAAATCTTTCAAATAAATCTGTCAATTTGCTATCAAAATAGCTATTTTGAATTTAGACATAGATCAATGATTTTAAAATTATTTAAATGAACTTAAAATATCATTCATTAAAATTATTCTAAAATGTTTGAATTAGAGAAAGAAAATCTGAAATAAATTTTCAAAGAAACAGTATATAAAATTAGATATGAAATATTAATACAAAATTATGTGATAGCAATATCAGCAATAATTTAACCTTTTCTAGACTAACCTATTAAGATACTTTATGCTTGAATTAAATTGTCCCGGTGGACTTTCTCAGTATATATATATATCCCAGCAGTCATAAAAAGCTTGGGATATATATATATGTCCCAAGAGTCTCAACAGAGTTAAACAAAACAGTTACAGTTAATTTTATCTTTGAAATGAAAAATACTAATGACCACATATTTGAGATACTGAGAGTTTATTTTCTTCCGACTGTTCAACCAGCATCCTAAAAGTTTTCAAGCAAGCTAAGCTATGTCGATAGTAATTTTCTACATATATTCCTACTTGGAAAGAAAAAAAGCTGTATAAAGTATTACTAGGTAGATTCATGTTTAATATTCATCCCTCTGAATTCAATATTAAAAGTTTTTTGCCCAATTTCAGTCTAAGTTAAAAAACAATAAGAACAATCCTCACCTAAGTTAGGGGAGTAACCTCTTCACTGTTTGTCTGTCCCATCATGTTAAACCAAACCAATATATTAACTTGGCATTTCCAGTCTGTGATTTGAAATCACAACCGAGTGATTGACAGGCTGCTCTCTTACTGACGCAGCCAAACAAGTCTTACATGTATACGGAAATTTTGGTTACAAATAAACAAGGGTTTATTTCGTTCAAATAAATAAATACATTTATATTTAAAAAAATTTATCTTTCTATGATTTTTCGTTTACTATAAATACAATACAAAAGTTGCAGTATTCATCTCCAGTGGGACAGAAGTGGGAGTGGCGTTTGACCCTGCGGCAGCCAGGCATATTTTTAATGTACCGTCCAAAAACCTTAAGATGTGATAATCACAGTCTACGAGAGAGAAGTAAGATAATGACCATTCCTAGCGGAGGTGTCCATGCACTCCCTTAGAATTTTCCTTCTGCAGGGCAAGGGAACTGGCCAGCAACCAGCTTAGAGATTAACTCCAAAGAGTCAGAAGGTTTTGCTAAAGATCAAGAGATGCAAGCTATTTAACTGTGAAATCTTAAGTGGTTGTCTCTTATTCCAGTGGTTGCTTAATGCATTTTGAAAGCTTCTTCCTAATGGACTTGCTACCATACCGCCAAGCATCGATTTTTTTTTAGTACCATCAGTGCTAAAGCAATGGTTTCTTTCACTAATCCCATCATGCATTGCAGCAGACCACAACCACAGCAGTAGTTGCAATAGTTATGATGATGGAGATGATGATGATGATGATGATGATGATGATGATGATGGTAATAATAGAGGACACTTAGAAAGAGAAACTGAATCCCTATTAATAGCAGAACAGAACAAGTGTATAAGAATAAACTGTTAGACGTGTGCAAAAGTTTCCAGCAAAAAACCAATTTTCCACTGTGTACTCAGTCTGGTTTTCAAAAAAGAGCATTGGGAACTCTTGCAGACACCTGATATATATAAAGGCTTAGACAGAGAGTACAACAGAACAGTAAATCTCACCTGAGCAGAGACAGGAATCAAACCACTTATCATATAATAACTGAATGCAACAAGTTAGCTGAGAAGGAGTACAAAAATAGACACAATTGGGCAGGAATAATGAATCAATCAGGGCTGCCACCAGGCACACATGCTCAACATGCTGCATGCATCATATGCTGGAAGGGGTATTATAGCATCCTAACCATTTGAAAAAAAAATCATGATTTATAATTACAATAGGCACCATTAGACACTCCATGAGATCCTCAAAAAAAGAGGAAATTAAGCAAAGAATCACTCTAGGATAGCAAGCCTTCGGCAAGCAAGCTCAACTTTCAAAAATCAGACGATCCCAATAATCCTAAGAAGAAGAGTATACAACCAATGCATTCTCCCATTAGTCACTTATGGAGCTGCAACATGGAACCTAACCAAGAGACAAACCCACAAACTGAGAACCATGCAGTGTGCGTATGAGAGAATCATGCTCAACCTCAAATGGAGAGATCAAAAGACAGCACAATATATCAGGAAGAAAACGGGGATCCGAGACATCATAGAAATTATTAGAAAACTTAAATGGCAATGGGCAGGCCATGTTGCAAGAATGACAGACAACCGATGGACATCACGACTCATAACATGGATCTCCAGAGATCACATGTGAAACTGAGGCCGACAGAATACGAGATGGAGAGATGAAATAGACAAATTCAGAAAATACTGGCTCTGCAACGCCCATGATAGAGAAAAATGGTGAATCCTGGGGAAGATCTATGCCCAACGATGGACGTTAAAAGACTGATGATGAGTACAAGATATACATAATTTCTGGAAGTAATAAAATGAATTTTGATGCTCTCTTTCATAATATACCTTTGTTCTGTGCCAGCTGCAAAAGGTAGCTTGTCTGTTCTAAGGTCGAAAGACACATGAATAACATACTTGCTAGAAAATTGGGAAAAATGACCCGTAAAATAGCAACAGGAATTGGGAACAGAAAAGAAAGAAGAAACAGCAAGATGGCTATGTAAAAAAAAATGCCAACACCTTCTTTTTGGGAAATAAAAAATATCGCCTTTTCTTTTTCATTATTCTTTTCTTTTTTTCTTATTTTCTTTCTATTCTATTCTCCTTGATTAACCGATAGAATGCTGGACACAAAGTCATAAGTCTTAAAGTCACAGATGAAAAGTCATGGAAAAAAGTTTCATTCTAAAAATAAAATTAGTAATAATTTATTCCAAAGTAATTCAATTTAATTAATTCATAAGTATTTTTTTAAATCAATTTGTACTGATGACCATTTACTTTGTCTAAACCAAGATTGTCTAAACTAATGATCTCCAACTTTTTTTGCACCATGGTCCAGTTCAATATTGACAATACTTTCATGGGATGTCCAATAGTAGTGTTAATCACGACTGTAATAAAGGTGAAAAGTCAACTATATGTCATTTATAAGTGACCAATACATTCAATTTCATTTGTAAAAGAGTTTATCTAACAAATCTAATATTGATTCATTCATTTCCTCCTGGCCTGGTAGCACATGCTTTGCAGTTCAATACCGGTCCTAAGCCTAGTGTTAAGGAACAGTGATCTAAATTGCTCCACTGAGTTCTAAATCTGATTTCATCAAAGATTTTGTGTGAAAATATTTGAAATTGTAGAATAAACTGTTGAAAGTGGTTAAGTTGTTGTTATATTTATATACATGAACTTGATACCAAAGATAAAAAAAAGCCCCAAACTTATATAAAAGTTTTTCTTATCATCAGACTCTTTGTGTCATTATTAAGAACAAAGATTTTTTTTAATCTATCCATATCAGAGATTCTTAAGAAAATCACAAGTGTGAAAAGCTGTCCATTTGTAAACATTAAAATCATATAAATATAGCATTCAAAAATTTTCTGCAATTTCTGTTATGTGAAACGTCATTTTCATATGATAATGATTGTGTCTCAACATTGAAATTAATATTTAAAAAAAACAAAAACAATCTATATCCCTGATATTTGAAAAAATATGGGGCTCATATCCTAGAGTGGGATAATTTGAATATTTTGGGTGGCCATTTGGAATTTAAGTGAGAACAGCAAAAAGCGTTCTATGGCACACAACTAAATTATCTTAAAACAACTTATTAGTTCTAAAAGTCTTCAGATATATTCAAATATTATCTGCTTAATTCTTACTTGAGTTCAGCAAAGTCCAAGGAATGTCCCTAGAGGACTTGCAAAGGCATTTCTCTGAAATGCAGAAGATGCTGACTGCAAAGGAAAAAGTTGATAGACCTGAAAAGGTAGAAGAAATCATGAACCTGCCACAACTATCACCACAGACAACTGCCCTGGAGATGTTGGCATTTCAACATGAGAACAAAATTCCAGACCTGTACGCAAACCTCTGGATCATCCTGAAGATTGCAATAACTCTCCCTGTTACAGTTGCCTCTGCTCTGCAAAGTTTTTCAAAACAAACTTGTCAAAACATACCTTTTACTCATCAATGGCACAGGAATGTTTGAGTTGCCTTGCTGTCATTAGCATCAATGCAGAACTCACTCAGAAGCTGTCATATGATGACTTAATTAATTTTCCTGCTCCCAGGGAAATGTGGACGTGAGTTTCAAAAGTCTGTACCCAGTACATGAAAGCTTTTCCATCTTGTTTCAAACACCCAGTGTGTGGTAGTCTTTCCTGAAAAAACTCCTCTGATACACCTATTTCTGGGAGTAAACACTGGTTTGTTCTCTGAAAACAGAGGAAGAACTAGGTAGCTAACATGAGCAGTGATAGCCATTATGACAGAATATACAGAGAAAAGAGCACCACCTACAAAAATTAAAACTGAATCAACAGAAAATGCTAAATTTGTTTGTTGGAACTCTATTCTCTGAATATTGTTAAAGGCTGAGGCTGTAGATTGTCTCTGAATCATAACTGTGTGCTGATATGTTTACATCCTTGTTGCGTTCATTTCATCATATAGCAAATTGTTAAAAAAGTGGTATGTAAATTTTTTTTATTGGCTTTTATCATTATTTTTATCTTAGTGGGAGCTAAAGTTCTAATTTACCTCACCTGCACCTTCTTTGTTGGACCACTCAATAGATTACAGGGTTAAGGACATGACAATCTGCTAGAGAAGCTCTGATGAGCCTCTCACAACTGCTAAAAAATGCTTGCATACTTGAATATTTCTGTCTTTGCAAAGTTTTGTGACTTTTCATCTGGTTTTTGTGTTTCTAATTGTATAGTGCTGTTTTCTCATTTGTACATATTTGTTTTATTATATATCTATTTTCAATGATAAGGATTTTTTCATTAATTTTATTATCGCGGCAAAGTTAGCAAAATATATTTTCCCAGTTTAAAGATCACATTAATGTGTTTCTCTTAAGAGAGGGCAACACAAAGCAATTATGCTTAGGGCACCCAAACAGCCTGCAGCAGCCCTGATACCGACTATAGTTTCACAGATAAGCAGTCCAAGAGAATGAAAAAAAGCAAAATTTTGTGGGACTTTGAAATTCAAACTGATGACTCAAAGCCAGTAGAATTACTGGGTAACCTTGTTGGTCCGTCTATTCTTTCATTTTTGCAAGTATGCTGTTTGGAATAATTTGAGGAGTGCGTAAGCAGGGCCCTTACAGTGGCTACAGCTTCAGCCATCCTTGCCTGGGCTCAACATATAACATTATTACTTACTCAGCCCGTTTGTGATACATAAATATAGCGGCACTAAGAACCTAAAGGGGTGTCACACCAACCTGTACTATTTTATGCATAGCTGGGGGAGAAGGAGTGGGTGATTGATTCCTGCCTTCCCCTGGGGCATTAGTATGAAGTGAACTCACTCTGGCTCAGTCGGATTTGGATTGTACTTGTTCAGTCTATTCTATGCCGTTATCCTTTCGAGCAGCCTGCATCTCGATGATTTTTTAGAAACTGTCAAATCCTTACCCCTAAGGATAATCTCTGTTGCCTTTTTGTATCCCTCGACGTAAACTGATTTTAGATAATTTAATTTGATAGTTCAATTTACAAGTGCATACATTGCAATTAAAAACCAAAGGCTTCATTCTGCACAATTTTTTTTTAGATGCACTAACATCCATAGCAGTGATCACCATCACTGACTGACATACCAAAATATTAGTCACATTTCTTGCTCAGCATTGTCAATCTAGCTGTTTTCATCTAAATTTAGATGTTCTTGGTTGAGTCATGATTTTTCATGAAATGAGTAATATATCTATTTAATCTATAGTAATAAGATGAGTTATATTTTTAATAAATTAAATAATATTCAAACAAAATAAATGCTGAAGATTAAAGTCACATTTCATTTAATGTTTCAGGGTGTTTTAAGATCTTCTTAGACTCAATTGAAGATGTAGGCTTGAAAATAAATTTGACAACGCTACTTTTGCTAGATCTTCATGCAAGAAATGAACTCGCATATCAATGGAATAACTTTCAGGCTTGTTTATTATCTTGAGGAGATTTTTCTTATTCAGACAAGAATTTGTATTTGTCGAGATTCATCAAAGTCATTAAGGAGCGGACACTTTGCACCTATATTTTCATTTTAATACCAACCCTGATTTGATTATTATTGTCACAAACTGTAAACTATTATGATACTAGCATAATTCCTGTAAAAGATTTATTTACCTATAGATTAGAACTCCTGCTCAGGATAAGAGTATCTGTGTGTTCAGCGTACGAGCAAAATATTGCTCCTTAACCAGTATAGTATCTGTACAGCCATTGAATAGTGTTACTCACAATATATACATATATATATATATATATTATTGTGTAATCCACAGACAGCTGTTACGATGTATTACATCTCTTCAGTGTGGCTACAGATTTTCCATTATCCCATCCAGTACCGCGAGGCAGAATTGAAACCATCACTTCAGGCTGGCAGGCTGATATCCTACCTCTGCACTACGGAACTGGACAGTCAGTAAAGCTGAATTTAAGCAATATATTTATTTACACAGAAATCCCTCATCCACCAGAGTGCTCTATTGCTATGGAAGATAGATAGATAGATAGATAGATGGATAGATGGATACAAATTGAATTTTACGTATTTAGATTAACACTTGACATAATGAAGACTTGAAGATTTGACCTAAGAAGGCTCAAATCATATAAGATTTATTCTACTTTTTTTGGTTGAAAATGTAACTTTTTCATTTCCTCCCTTTCTAAAGTTTTTAATTGAAAACCTTGAAACTTGACTTGATTGTAAATGATATTTCCCTAGTACCAGATGTATAACACCAAGCATTCTGATTATTTTTTTGAATTGCATGAATTTAAGGAATGGTTTACACTTTGCTGGAATTTTTTAAGGCCAGGCCAGACAAGTACAAAATGACATATGATAATCATAAAATTATTTTTGCATTTTTTGAATTCATAAATACTTAAAATATATTCACTTGTCAGTGGCTCAGTTTGTACAATTTTGAACTTAATAGAAAGTTTTGTGTTCGGTTCTCGGTGTTCATGTTGTCAAATTTTTTTTTTTTTAACTGGTTGTTTTTAGAAAAAAAATTTTGTAAGTTTTACACACTTAGTCATTCATTTTCATTTTTATTGTAAATTTACTAATGGGCGAAGTACAATGAAGTTGAACTGAATTTTATGTAACTGATTTGACATTATCGTATTTAAGAATAACTCTATGACAAAATTTTATAATTGCAAAGATAACATACTCTTCGAGTTGCATAAAATAGAATGAAACACAATGAAACCAAATGAAGATGGTTGGTGTTTAGAAAGAACTCAAGTTCATGAGGAATAAAGACATGGCTTAGATTTAATTTTGTTATAGTCTCATTTGTTTCAAGAGCAACACTTACATTCTTTGGCCAAAACAAACATAAAATCATTGATATAAACCATGCAAAGCAGGCAAATAAAATTGCTTCCATGTTGCTTGATAAATGAGGCAATGTTTTTGTCTCCATTTCTCAAACAATCAGTGGAGACCTAGTCATTGTTTATAGTAATAGAAGATTCTTACGGGCCTGAGGTGCTACCTAGATACCTAAGATCGACTGCCTATCATGGCTGAAGGTCTCCAACTGCCCCCCTATTTACCCATAGCTGGGAGGGGGGGAGAAGTGAATTCATCTCTTTCCCATGGGAATTATTGCTAAGCGAGTACAAACTGTCTCAGCTGGATCTTGAACTTGGTTTGCTGATTGAATTCCCCATACCATTAATCATTAGGGCCCCTGCACATCCTCTAAATCATGTCTGAAATAATGTTTTTGCTTTCAACTTCTGACAGTCATTCATCAAAAGTTAGAGGAATATTTATAAAATTGCTTCTAGAGATGAACAAAGTATACTGAAATATTATACGAAGTTGATATCTTTACTTATTTTTTCAAAGAATTTTTTTTGTCTCATCTTTAATTCATGTGTGTAGTATATATGTCATGTACTTTTGCATAACATAATACTCACATATGAGATGTTGATAAATATACCTCTAGAAATATTCTACAATAAGACTTCATTTTCTTTTCGAGTTAGGCAGGATTTGTGGGCTGAAAAATTATTAACACCAATCCAGAATTTCCAAGCTTGACTTTATATTGCAAACAGAATGATCAATTTTATGTAGAATGTAACAGCAGTTTCAATCCGATTCTCATTTAATTCTCAAGTTTAATATATATATATGCAATGCTCTTTCATAGGAATAGAGCACTCTGGTGGATGAGGAGTTTCTGCGTAAATGAATATATCGCTTAAATTCTGCCTTACTGACCACTCAGCTCTGTAGTCCAGAGGAAGGATATCAGGTCTGATGTGAGGGTTCCAATTCTGCCTCGCGGTACTGGATGGGATAAACTGAAGAGATGTAATACACTGAAGAGATGTAATACATCGAAACAGCTGTCTGTGGATGACACAATAATATATATACAGAGAGCTGTGGCACTGATAGGAAAGCTGCTTCAACATAGCAATGCTCTTACCATTGGGCTAAACAGTCACCGGTGATGCAAAGGCCAAATAAGTGCCTTTATACCCTAATTCTCATCTTGTTCATTCTCAGTCTAAACATCTCTTTCAACATGACAGTTAAGTATTTGGGAAATGGACATATTTGATCCGACAGAATGAATTATGAATTGTGTTATATTATGTAGAAACTTGACTCAATTCATACACTAACCCAAATTGATCCCTAGTAGAAAACCCATTAAGAAGTTGAAGCACGTTTTTAATTTAAGGATTTTCAGGTTAACTATTATTTGGTAAAACTGTTAATGGCCTTCCACTTTTTCATTTTCAAAGATGAGATAATTTCTATTAGCAAGTTATCAGAACAGCGACCCAAATAAGACAAATCGTCTCATGCTTGTCTGTAATTGTTTGTTTGCTTTTTTCTTATATACATTGATGTATACTTCATATCTATTTGATATTTTATTCCAAATATTTGTTAATTTGTATGAAATTAAAACCGTTTTAAACATGCAATGAACACTCTCTATCTTCATCATTTTTTATGAGAAAACCTGAGCACAGAAGTTACAGCAATGAAAAATATATTTGGCAGCGAACAGGTTAAACATTTAACCTGGCATTACGTGATGCTATTTGAAATACCAAGTTTCCCTTCATGAGAAACTCAAACAAGGATTCAGAATGGAAGAAAATGATGCAAAGCTTCTGGTACTCATGGTTTATGTCAGCCGACAGAAAGGATGAAACGAAATAAAATATAAAATAATAACTAATCACACAGTATCGATCTCCTCATTTTTTTAATGTTTTTTTCAAGCAAAACAACTTTTTATGAATTGCATGAAAATAACAATGACAATAGATTTCAAATAAATAAAGCCAGTTTCAAAAGCAGAAGAATAAACAAGCAAAAAAAAAGTTTTCTTATTCTTTTCAAATCATTTATTTTCTTTCCTTTCTGTGCCAAATACCCTGTGTATTTATTTTCATCTTTCCTAGAGTTTTAATTACTTTCCTTCCTTATGCATTAGCAAGTCCGCAAACATAGCCAACAGCTCTGAAATAACTGCTGTGTGAAACAATTACCATTAAGCCAGTTATTAACTTGCAATTTCCAAAAATCTCAAAATAAGATGATATAAAATTCATTACAAACACAGAGACACACATGAAAACATCGATGGATCTCTGGAAACGCGGACACTCAGATATACAATATGTGTGTTGTCTGCGCTAATGCATTTGTATATACGCAGCACAGGTACAAAGAAAGAAGCAGCCAGTATCAGAAAACAAAAAAAGTATTTTGATGAGTGCGAATTGGCATTTTCCCAAATTCTTTATTTTAATTTTTCACCAGAGTAATGAGATGATTTATCAGTTTACAAATGTGCAGATCATTTCTGTAATCTTTTGTCTCTGTTTCAAAGGTAAGTATGACAAGAAAAAAAACAAATTATTAAACACAGAAAGATGATTACATTAGCGAGTTTTTTTTGCACGCTTTTTCTCTTTGGTTTTTTCTAAATAATGTTTTTGGAAAACTTATAAACAAGTTCAGAACATATAACAACATTGTTTTTTTTAATTCATTTATGCTGTTTGTATTTACAGTCAAAGTATCTTATCTACATCCAGATTTTAGACAGTCAGAGTCATTTTTCACAGAAATTGAAAGCTGATTCTTACTGGAATCAGTAACTTGACTTATTTTACTGTCTTTGATGATTTGGTTTTTAGTATAGGTGTTATGGTTTTTATTGTAATTTACAGATTTTTGGTTCTATCTGTCAAAGACTGGACAATGGCTACTGTGCTTGATGGCATACAAGACTTACCCTTATTCCAGCAGGGAATATTAAGGAAAAAACACATTTCCCTAAATTCCTGTCATTTATCATTCAGATTTGTAAACAACTCTTCAAGTTCTGGCCAATATATGATTGGAAAACAAAGACTATATTCACCTTTCAAGCCATATATATAAATATACATATATATATATATATATATATATATATATATATATATATATATATATATATATATATATATATATATATATATATATATGTATATATATGTATATATATATATATATATATATATATATATATATATGTATATACATATATATGTGTGTTCATATACATATATGTATATATATACATATAAATATATGTATGAATATGTATATATATATACATATACATATATGTACATATATGTACGTATATATACATACATGCATATTTGTACATCTTTATACATATATATATATATATACATATACATGTATGCATATATATATACATATATATATATATATATATATATATATATACATACATATATATACATACATACATATATATATATATATACATACATCCATACATACATATATATATATATATATACATACATACATACATACATATATACATACATACATATACATATACATATATGTATATATATATCCTATATATACCATTTCATGTGGTACTTTGTAAAAACTAACCCATTTTTCATCAAAAATTCCTATTACAATCTAGAAACTAGAGCTTATAGCCTTCTTAAAACAAATGTCATATCTGAATTTTAGATTTTTGTTAGTCAAATATGTACTTTTTATTTCTTTAAAAGTATCAAACAGGGTTGTAAAGTATTTTAGACAAATATCTATGATGCGACTTTGGTTGTGCACTTAGTGAGGAACAAACTCACATCCTGTTTATTCCAGTTCCTCTCCACAGGATATTTTGAATTCCTTTGTGTATGAGCTATTCCCTGCTTTTTTGAAAATTCACATAATGCCACTTTTTTGCTTTCACGTTTGTTTGGTAGCAACCTGTTATAGAAGCAAGGCGCACCTTCTTCCTTTCTCTCCTACCCCCTATTCTCTTATTCCTCTCATTATCCAAATCTCTACTGACTCAGCCTAACATACCATCGTCACTATTTTGGGGGTCTGGAAATGCTCAAAAAGATTTTCACTAAGAAATTAATGGTAATTGCTTCTTTGCTTTTTGGCTTATGAAAGGTTTTCATTGGAACGCAATTCTTTTGGGCAGCAAGGTAAACTTGCACCTGCCATTGGAGAGGGTACTATCTTGTTTGTTAGTCCTGTTTAGTTTTGATGTCTTTATCTGTCAGTCACTTGACTTTATTGAATCAACTAGCCATGAATACGTCAAAAGACGTTTTTAAAAGAGCATTGGGACAATATTTGTCACTTACGGACAGTACCGGATTTAGAGTCGGTAAGGCCCTAAGCTATAAAGCTTGGAGGCTCCTTGTAAAAAAAAATTATACCAGGTCTCGCAAAACTTGTAAACATATACAGCTTTTTACATTTTTTAGGCCCCTGCAGATTTGTAATGCCCTAAGTTGTAGCTTCTTCACCTTTTGCCTAAATCCAGCATGGCCAACAGACAGGTTTATAAGTAGAACCAGGCCAACAAAAATCTGCATCAGACAAAAATTCACCTAGAAAAAGCAACAGAAGGAACCGTCAGAAAGAAATTAAAAAACTAGATTGAATATTTGCAATTCATCTCAAGTCCTAAGAAAAAAAAATATTTGAATAATTTTTCACTGCTGATGCTCTTGTTAAGTCATTTCTTCATAAAGTAATTTATAACTTTCATCTTCGAACAAATTCACAGTTGCCACCTTTCATTTGATTCTGTCATGATAAAAGTGAACATCACCTAGAACAGGTCTGGTTAGTCAACCAATGGAAACTGTCGCATGACCGCTATCTTCTGGCAGCATGTTGTATTGGTGTGATGAATTAAAAAAATTAGTTAAAGGTGTGATCCGTAAATGAATAACTTCTTTTTTCTTTTGTTGGGCGGTAATCACTAAGAAAGTCTGAATTTTCAAAGACCAAACATGGACGCTGCCACACACAAACTAAGGGTCTAATTAAGCATAAACATTGTAAATAGAATCCTTCACTGTACGCAATTGATAGGTAATCAGCCAGCCAGCAAAAAACAATGTAGACAGTTTTGGTTGATGGTTTCTAATTATATCTAAAGCTGATTTATTTTACTCTTCACTAAGTAATACAACAATAACCAAAATTAATAAGTATTCCAACTGAACATGTGTCAAATATATTTGACACTGGTTTAAATGTGATCAATAATTGGAAGGTCAACTTAGGAAACTAAAGTTATTTTTGATAATCTATGAATCATGATTTTTGGTTTCTATGAATCTGCCAAGCATTTGAAAGAATCCTACTCAACCTCACATGGAGAGATCACAAGACAGCACTGTATATCAGGGAGGAAACAGGAGTTTGAGACATCATAGAATCCATTAGAAAAATCGAATGGCAATGGGTTTGTCATGTTGCAAGAATGGCAGACAACTGATGGACATCACTACTCACAACATGGATCCCCAGAGATTGCATATAAAACCAAAGCCGACAGAATACGAGATGGAGAGACAAACTAGACAAGTTCAGAAAATATTGGTTCTGAGATGCTCATGACAAAGAGATCTGGCGAATCCTTGCGAAGGTCTATGTCCAACGACAGACAATAAAAGGAGGAGGAAGAAGGGAGATGGAGGAGGAGGAGTATTGAAAGGCAAACAAATTTAGAGATCAAATATGCATAAGCTCCTTTATTAACAATTCAAGCTCAAATTTCATACATTAGATTAATGAAGAATGGTCTCAGTGTGAACCTTTGACAGTGTTTAAGATATCTTAGGAGTGTCTTTGTGTCAACTGTAGAACATAATTTAAAAAATTCAAAAGGTAGGAAAATGAGTTAGATATATACTCACTAAAATGAACATCAGCCAGCATTTAAACATTTGTCTTTCTCTTCTTGCCTAATAGAAAAAAGTCATATTTGAGCAAGATAGCTGCTCTCAATGAAAAGTGAATTAATGACAAGGATCGCAAACAAAGGAATCCAGAACAGTTTTCAACATATCTGACCAAATGGAATCAACTCTGGGTGGGAAAAAGTTCTTCTCTGTATTTGTTGGGATTCAAAGAGAATTCTACATGTTGAATTGCTAGAGCATGGGAAAACTGTCACCGTGTAATTCTACAGTGTTCGATTCGCGTATGCAAATAATGTATTGGAAATGAAAGGAGCAAAAAAAATGTCAGCCAGTAATTTTGCGATATAACAATTCTTGACCTCCTGTTGCAAATGTGACACTGAAGAAACAATCATGGAGCAAGTCATTCCATAAATAGCCTATTCTCCAGACTTGTCACCTTCAGAGTATCACTTGCTTCACACCATGTAATACTCTTTGTCTGGTCAGCAATTAAAGATATTTAATGATTCCTCAAAGAATTCATTTTCTTGATGAAATGCAGAATATGGTTGAAAGGTGGCGTGTGGTTACAGAAAGCTAGGGACAATACTTTCAAGATTGGATAATGATGTTATGAATTTATTCGAATAAAAGATTTTGAAGGAATCAAAATGCTAGAAAGTTCTGCATTAATCCAATGCATAGATTAATAATGATTGTCAATGAAGAACAGCTTTTATATGGTAGTTATGTGAGAGAGATTTGGACATGTTCTCACTTTTCTCTATTAATCAAAGTGGCATGCCAGTGATGACATTTTATCAAGATATGTAATGATACGAATAAATACAGTGGGTTCATGCTTTCCTGAGAGAGATTATTATAAAAGGAACATTAGCAGTTACAAGTAGAAGTCAAAAGTTCATAAAAAGGGTACTAAAACATCGAAGACATTTTTTACTTAATGATAATGAAATACTTGATTACTTTACCCCCCCACCAAAAAAAATTACAAATCCATCAAAAACAATAGCTATTAGTGTCTATTTTTGAGCCAGAGTTCATATTTTAAATGTTCGAGTTCAGATACAACAATTGGAAGAAAAACAAAAAAATGGCCTTTTGTCAGACTTTACAATATCACCTAGAAAGCAAAAAAAAAAATAATAAATTCCAAAATTTTCTAATTCCCTCACAGTAAATTTTTTTATCATAAAGCTTCTCCTTGAACAAAATTTACCAATCTTTTCAAGAAATAAAGCAATTCAAGTTTTTATTCAATTTCGATTCTTCTGATTAAAACTCTTCAATGCTTTGGACAGATCCTTTTCATAGATTGGATTTAACTAACGAACTCGCACGCACAAGTGAAAAGAAAAAAATATTGTCTATTATTTTTTTAAGTGATAACTCCAATGGAACCTTCTGCAAATTGATGTCCCTCTGGAATGAACCCCCAAACCAGAGGCATAGAGGGGAGGGGGCTGTTTGAAAATGTCCCCCAGGCCCCCGATGGAGGAGGGCCTCCAAAATACTTAGCAAATTATAGTTCAAAAACTGCATTTTGACGTTACATAATAACAAGGATATATTTGTATTTACATGAATTGCATAAAGGATAATTTAGTCTTTTGGGTTGATTAAGTGATAATCCATGCCTATTCATTGCAAATTTTCCTTATTTGTCAAATTTTACTCAACGTTTGAGAGGGACCCAAAAATCTCTAGCTACACCTCTGCCTAAAACAATGCCTGAATTCTAAACAAAGATAAATGAAATCTCTTTGAAAATAGCTCTGCTTGATATGTATTAAAAATTCAGACTTGCCTTTAGTGTCAGACCATTGATCTGAATTTACCTTCACCAAATTCAAGTCTTTGATATTGTTTCTTTAGAATCAAATATTATCATATCTTCAGTATTACATACTGAGCAGTCAACATGAATGTTGCCTCAGTGTCCATTTAGATATAGGTATGAAGAAAAATCAAATAGAGTGCTATATCTCACTCAAAAGAGGCTATTTTTCTCTCTAAACCCTTTATAAAAACTGCATCCAAAACAAGTAAAAGGTAATGAAAAATTAGAAATACTATGATTATCATAAATATATTGAAGTAATTTTTGATTCATTTTAAATAAAGTATTTGAGACTGACTGATTTTGATAGCAATAGCAGTTTGATAACATTATCCGTGATAATAATAAGCAGCTTCCACCATGCTGCCTAACACATCATTCAGCTAGAGTAAGGAAGTTTTGTTTCACATTATGAGTGGCCATAAGAGCTAGTGGGTGGGTATCAGGTGGTAATTAGGACCACCCTAAAATAAATGAAATGTAGACTTCGTATATGCTGATGATGTCAAAATCACCAGCATGAAATTGGAATCCAATGATTTTTTCCTAGAAACCGTCAACCTAGAACTGTCACCAAGACTGTCAACAAGGGTTTCTTGAGTTTTCAAGTGGTTCAGGCTGACTATCTATCTATCTATTTATCTATCTATGGAGTTAGAGAACTGAAAATTCACTCCTTATGTCTAGAAAAAACTTTTTCTTTTGTTTATTGAAAATTGCCCCCTACACAGTTTTTATGGAGGTTCAATTTACAATGTAAGTTTATTCTAAATTGGTCCCTTGATTTGTGTCCAGTGGCATCCTTGCTTATTTTTTGATAATTCAGCCTTTCTAGAGATCCAATAAAAAGCAAGAGAAGTAGACTTATTCAATGATTACTCCTTTTTCTAATTTTCAATTTTAAATGATCATCCCAACATGACATTCTGCCAGAAGACATTTACCATGTGACAGTTTCTACTGAGGGATTAATCAGACCTGTTCGGGTGTATTTTGCAGAATATGCTGTATTTTTAGTAATTTGTACTTGTGCATTTGTGGTTGACACTGAAAGGTATGTCGTGTAACATGTAAGGAAAATGGAAGAAGAAAATACTCTTCTCAGAACGTTCAGAGTAATTCTTCTGATCTGTACTCAACAGAATAGACATGATTCCTTATTCTTTATTTCTGATCTGTGTTGTTTACTCACTACCATAGAATGACTGTCTGAGTTTTTGAGATGAATAGCAACTGAAATTAAATCGGAAGAAATACAATATGTATTGAGTGTATACTCAGGGTCCAGATAACTCGCTCAAACCCTTTTATTTTGAGTCATTATGAGAATGAAAAAGGTAGAAATAGTTTTTTCTGATTTCTTCAAATACCATTAATTTTGATTTGAATTTTTCATTTAACTGAAAGAGAGAAAAAAAATTACTACTTATTGCTGTATTTATCTAATTAATATTAATATGTAGACTCATATTTATGGAAAAAAGACCAAGAATAATTTTACAACACTTGGCACACTATATTTGCAAGCTATTTACAGTGAGCTTGGTCAACACTAATGCTCTAAAAATGTGGCCATTATTAGAACAAATCATCATCATCATCATCATCATCATCATCATCATCATCATCATCATCTCTTGGACATGAACCTTCCCCAGGATTCGCCACATTTCTCTATTGTGGGCATAGCAGAGCCAGTACTTTACGAATTTGTTTAGCTTCTCTCTCCATCTAGTACTGTGGCGGCCTCGGTTGTACATATGATCTCTGGGGATCCATGTCATGAGTCATGATTTCCATTGGTTGTCAGCTATTCTTGCAATATGGCTAGCCCATCGCCATTTGAGTTTTTCAATGGATTCTATGATGTATCGGACTCCTGTTTTCTTCCAGATACATTGTGCTGTCTTGTGGTCTCTCTACTTTTTAAGTTTTGTCAAGTTGGCTGCTAATGTATCACGTACAAGCCACAACAATGGAGCTTAAGGGCTGAAAACATTTACTCCTCATTATGTCTAGATAAAAAAAAAACTTTTTTTTAAAGATAAATGAATAAATAAGTTTTTAGGAGGGGCTCAGTTTCCAACATAAGTTTATGCTGAATTGATCCCATAGTTTGCACCCTCTTGATTTTTTGAAAATTCAGAATTTTTTAGTGATCTCTGCCTAATTAAAAGGCAAGAGAAATAACAATCATTGATCGCCTGATTTTCCGATTTTTTAATTGATCACCTCCAACAAGGCATGCTGCCAAAAGATGTTGATCAAGCAAAGGTTTCTATTGAGTTACCTATCAGACCAACTTATTTATTTATTGAAATCTATTGTTTCATATTTATTTGGGCAAAAAAATGAGCTCCTATATTATTACAACAATAAACATTCTACACTCGTAAGCCATTTACAGTAAGCTTGAACCTCACCAAACGATTTTAAAATGTAGCTTTATATCAAGGTTGGTTGAATGAATCATAATTAATCTCAAATATCAATGAGACTTTTTTGATAAGACTAGTCGGAATAAAAAAAAATCAGCGATTGTCTAACTGTTCAAAGTATATTACAATCCATAGAAGAGACTTTTTCTTGATATCCACTCTGCTAAATACACAAATAGTAATTTCCTGGTCCCAAGGAAAGCATATCAGGACCTAAAATTACAAGTAGCAAATAACCATTAAAGAAGTCACAATAGAAAGAATGTCCCAGAGGGACCTGTTAAGTAGCATGAAAGAGATAATAAGTGCTTTCAATTTCCCAACAAATGACCCATGGCACCTGATTGATGCCCAAAACATCTAAAGGTCTGAATTTGTCTTTTTTTTTTTTCAGCTGTACAGGTATGCGAAATTCTGTCGTAAGCTACATAGTTCTACAGTCCCATAGTATCCTAAGCCAAGGCCTAGCACTTACCAACCTCTCTTAGCAATATCTCAAGCTTATTCAAATGCTACGACGGTACTTAATTTTTTGTTTTTGTTTTTCCTTTTTCCAGTTACTCTGGCATAGTAAAAGTTCAGTACAATAAAAAGAATTATTTAAACCTGATTGATATTCTTAGGAGAGTGGTGTCTTTTAATCTGATACAAAATTATAGTTTTCCTCTCTCCAAGGTGAATTCGTTGAAAGCAGTAGTCATGAACGACTCAGCTGGAGAATATAGGACCTAATGGTCTGCTGTTTTACAACTTGACACTAAGTGTATCTGTTTAAATTAGTGCTTCTCAAGGTATATATAACTCCAGAGGCAAAACATTCAATGTGAATTTAGCAACAAAAATATTCAGGAAAAACAGTGGAATAAATTGGTATTGGGAATATTGGAAACCGTCAACCAAAACTGTCATCATAGGTCAACATGGGTTTCTTCAGTTTTTGAGTGGTCCCGGATGGATGGATGGCTATCTATCTATCTATCCATCTATCTACGTGTCATGAATTTTGGCAACATCAAGAGAGCTAGAGGGCTGAAATTTGGATATTTACTCTTTATTATATCTAGAAAAAAGATTTTTTTTTCTTTTTTTGAAAACAATCCTCAGAATGAGATTATAGATGGGGTTCATAAGTTTATGGTAAACTGGTCCTTTGGTTTGTACCCAGGAGCATACATGCTTGTGTTTTTTTTGAATTTGAACTTTCTTAACGATCACTGCTCAACAAAAGGTGAGAGAAGTAACTTATTCAGTGAACGCTCTTTTTTTCCAATTTTTTAATTGATCACTCCCAACGTGGCATGCTGTCAAGAGACTTTGGTGACATGAAGAATTCTATAGAGTGACTGATAAATTTCTTGCTTTCTGAAAATTTGGACTTTGTTAATGATCACTGCTCAACAAAAGGTGAGAGAAGTAACTTATTCAGTGAACACTCCTTTTTTTCCAATTTTTTGATCGATCACTCCCAACATGGTATGCTGTCAGAAGACTTAAGTGACATGAAGATTTCTATTGAGTGACTGACAAGACTTGTTCTTGTATATCCATTTGCTTCCATTCAGCAGTTTAGAACCTGACTTGACACGTTCCTGTTTTAATTTTTACTGTTTGTGTGTTTAAGTTTATTTGTTCGGGATCACATGTAATTTGCATTGACCTAGTCGTTTTGGTTTCTTTTATAATGATTTCTTTGATGTTATGGTATCTTAATCTCTTTTTTCTTTAATATTCTTTTCATATTTCTTTGAGTCAACAGAAACCAACATAACAATAACAAACAAAAAATAGTCCAGTAATTCACACTCAATTCTTGTGAAGCTTTCTTTGAATATAGCTTTAAAAAAAATATAGTAAAATATGAAGAAGATAAGAAATAAAACAACGAATATAATGAAGAGAAATTTGTTTATCAAACAACAGATTCTCACTTTTTTTCAACACACACAGTAAATACTTTTTTTTTAAATTAGAAAGTGTTAGAAAATTGTGTAAAGGGTAAATGAAAAGTGTTATTTTCCTTACTTGAACTGTGGCAAAACAAATTTGACTGGGAAAACTGTCATTTTTCTCACATCTCAGAAATTTTAGCTGTCTTTTTCTTATGGCTTTGAGACATTGTGAACATTTAAAAAACTTTTATGTAGGTCTCTCAAACTTACAATATTCTACATTGGCACCTACCATGTCAGAACGCTTTCTACTGAAACACACCTAACCACCCCTGAAAGTGAAATTGGAAGCACCAAAAGAAGCACCAAAATTAATGAAATGAGACGACCCAGACAAGGGAGTAGCAAGAAATCTGGGAACCAAGAAGTATTTGCTCTTTCGTCAATCCTTAACTCATACATTTAAAGCAGTTGTTCCCAACCTGAGGGCCACAGAGTCCTGAGTATCCACAAAGGTATTACTGGGTGTTTGTGAGTAGACTATTCAAAAGTCTGGGATTGATGAGCTTGTTGAGTTGGCAGTCCTTTCAAAATCCGTGACGTTAGTAGGTATTTGAGGGTCTGGATGAAGTGCTTGGCTCTTTGAGTGACCCCCTTCAAGATCTAGATCAGAGATTTTTTTTTTTATTGTATAATGTTAGAAGAAATGAAGTGAGGGAACTACGATTCATGAAGCTTTTTTAGCCCTCCCCTCCAAAAGGGGTCAAGGGGGTGATTTTAAATTACCCCCCCTTCCCATCTATGGATATTTTATTGTTATTCCCATAGACTCCTTATGGAGTCAGCATTATGCTAGGGTTTCAGTAGCAAATAGGTTTCACAGGGTAGTATTGCTGGACCTACGTTCAACCCTTCCCCTTACCCTGGCTTGGGACCAGCTATGGCAACAGCCTTAGGATTTTTCTCCGTGTGATCTTTTCTCAGAGATCCAACTGCACCTTCCAAAGAGTATTAGTGTAAAGTGAACCTGCCAATCACATTGTTTCAGTAACTGTTAGGCCAATCCACACTTCCTATTAATATTTTAGGGAGAAATTATTTTTTTTAAAAGTTAAAACCAAAAAGGCCTAAAAATTGTAAAAAAATGTCTGGTTTTTGGAGCTTTTTTTTCACTTAGGAATAAGAAGTAATTGAATATTTTTTTCTGATGCTCAAAAATTAAAAAAAAGTAACCTAGGCAATGCAAGGTAGCCTTGTTATTTCCCTACATCTATTACCTCTCTATTATAGATATTACCATCAAATATAAAACAGAAAAAGTTTTTACTTGAATTGATACAAGCTAGGGGGAATGTTTACTGGAACATTTGAAACATTCATAATTACCTCATCTATGTAAAGTTTGGCCAATGGAGTCAACACACTGTTAATATGAGGCATTAGATCTGTCAGCATTCTTAGATGAAAATTTTTACTTATCTGTTTTTTTAAAACTTATTTAAAAATCATTTTTCATCATTAATTTTGACAAGATTGATGCAGTATCGCACAGAGTCTAAACTTATAAGAGCAGGAATAACTGATGTTTATTAGATGAGTAGGTGAAAGACTCTATAAAATTGTTGGGTCAATTAGTGTGCAATCCCATTCCCATCATTAGAAAAAACAAAATTGTTTTAAATTGATTCATGTTACCGAGTGTGGGCTTTGAATGGAGATACCTTGGAGAGAGACTAGCGAGCTGTAGATCAAACCAGGTTGACAGCAGCGAAAAAAAAAAAGAAAAAAGTGGGCAAGAGAGAGAGGGCTAATGAACAAGAACTTCTCAGGGAAAAATTCGCAAGAGACTTGCATGGATAATTGACCAATCAGAGCTAGGGAAATGTAATAATAACTGACTTCGTGAAGTCATCTCACAAGACCTCCATTACTTGAAGACATGAATCTATATCTGTGTTTTTGAAGGAGGACAGTATTTCAAGATATATTTCAATCAACTTTTTAAGCTGTAATGCAAGTGGAAGATAAAGAGAGGGGAAAAATATTTGAGAAAGAGAATCAATATTTTGTATAAAAATATCATTATTAAAATTTGACCTGTCATGTTTAAAATTTATGAATCAAATAAAATCACACATAAGTATGTACATGTTTATTATTGAATATTTGAAAATTTTTTTGTGTGTGTGTGTCAATTTGGCATGCAAGATCATACTGGTAAATGTTTATATAACAGTACCTCCAATTTCACGAACTTGATTATTTGTGGGTTTTTTTCATCAATAAAGGGAAGCTACTCTCACAGACTTCTGAAAAAAAAGTGATATGTTTTGATAAAAAATGTTGTTTTTGACGATAAGTCACATATAATAAAATGAAATGTTTCAATAAATTTGATGGCACAGACGAAGAAAATTGTAAATCAAACACAAAAAATTTAATTATCACAATTAAAATGAATTAAACTAACGTAGACAGAATATTTCACTGTGTAAATGAGAAAGTTTGATAATTTGAAAAAGAGCCAAGAGCTAGGTACAGACTTGCAGGGTGAATGCACAAAAAATTGCTAGATGAAGCTTCAAAAGATCTAGATCACTCACTTAAGATGGATCTGAAAATTAGCAAAAGCAATAACAAAAAAAAATAAAACTTGAACAGAAAGTAGTCAAAGATGTACTTATTTTTCAATTTCAAAATGAAATAGTAATTGAATTATTCCATAGATAAGAATAAAATACAGAAAAAAAGTTTGACAGATTGAAAAAAAGCTAAGAGTTAGATACAGACAGGGGCTAAAAGTACCAAAAAGTAGCTAGATCTAGCTCTAAAAGAGCTATATTGACAAACCTGCCTCATCTGAAATACAGCCTTTTTAGTCCTCCTTGTTCAGTAACCCATGAAATTGACAATTACAGGTCATGTATTGGTGTCTCTTGATCTCAATAACCATGTACTACTTAGTAACTTAGTATCACTGTATGAAGAGTCCGAGTCAGGTAGGTGTATTAGTAAAGTCTAGGGTGGTAGAGAGGTCACCTCGGAAGCAGACTGTTGCTAATTTAGCTATTTTTTGGCTAGACCCGGGTAATTTTTTTCCCATTCAGTCTATAAAAATTATGGACTGTATAATGGATTCTCGTCTTTTTTTCATATCTATTCCCTCCTCCTATTTTCTCAATCCATTAAATATATGACTGAATGATCATCATTTTGGGTTTGTGCCTGATTGTGAGCAAGTTTCTTAACTATGCAGTAAAGTCTGTTAGTTTGTTTACAAGCAGGTTGGCTACTAATTACAAGAAAATGACTTAGTTTCTATGAAAACATCTACTTGCATGTATTTAGATAAACAATTCCATGACTTGAAAGAAAATAAAAGTTAACCTCTTAGTCCCATCAAAACGTATCATAACTTTCTAGAATGGAATAGATAGATGTATGCATAAATGTGTGTGTATGTATAAGTTTGTTCCCATAACTTCATGGCGGCTCTAACACACACACAGAGTTTATTGGAAAATTATGTCTTAGAAACCACATGACTTGGTAAAAGTGATCTGCTTCCTTTCATAACTTTGGGCAACTCTCCAAAAGTGTCAGGTTATTTCAGCTGCTTGTACTGCTGTCATCAAGACTAAAAATTCTTGTAGAAGACTCTGTGTGTGTGCGCACACACAAACATGTGTCACAACTATATATATATGTATAATTTTGCCAACTGTGGAATTTACAAAATTTTGCTCTTATATCAAATGCACACACATATTTTTATTATAAATATTTTCTCAGTGGAAGGGTCTATTGTTTCAATGGTGGCTAGGTGATATCTTTATCAGCCAGATTTTTTTCCTTTGAGTGGAATAGTCCATTGAATGGAGAGAGGAAAAAATCACTCTGTTCATTATCATAGCAGATGCATACTCACACACACACACACACACACAGAGTAAAAAGAAAATGAGTATATTGTTATCTTTCCCAGGAAACTCCAACTTGATCTTCTTCAATAAAAAAGAAAAGTCTACCCACTTAACAGCTGTAATGTTGAAAACTGCTTTGTCATGAGGGATCTAGACCTTAGATTGGGCTTCATCGTTGCACTGAAAGTACTCTGATATTCTCTGATGTCTACTGTTTTTATAGATAGTTTGAGAAGCACTTATTGGAATCATGTTAAATGCTTGAATCTTAAACAGTCAAGTTGATATCATTCTAGGGATGGTAAAAGAGCCTCCAAGAGTGCTTGAACTCCCGGAGAAAAATGCTACAGCAACAGTAACAAAACTTTCAATGAATTAGCTGACAAAATAATATAAAATTATTAAGTATATATATATATATATATATATATATATATATATATATATATATATATATGCTATGCTCTTCCAATATAGGAATAGAGCACTCTGGTGGATGAGGAATATATGCGTAAATGAATATATCACTTAAATTCAACCTTACTGACTGTCCAGTTCCATGGAGCAGAGGTAGAATACCAGCCTCTGGGTCTGAAGCAAAGGTTTTGATCCTACCCCATGGTACTGGATGGGATAATGGATAGTCTATAGCCACATTGAAGAGTTGTAATACAACGAAACAGCTGTCCGTGGATGACTCAATAACACATATACATGTATTCTAAATCAAGGATATGAAATTATTTGACCTCAGACTTTTCAGCTAACTTCCTACAAGTTTTAATACCACTCTCTAGGATCACACAAAAACTGACACTTTCCACTCGACGCATTCAAACTCATTTATTAACCATCTGAAGATCTATTTCTTCATTAGGACATCATTTGATATCTTGCTGCAGACCACACACATACCATCCCTGGCCTGATTTCTATATACACTTAAAATCCACTTAGTTTAATTATTGATCCTGCTCACAAGACATAGATCCTATATAAACATAACAACTCCTGAATCTCTAGTGTACTTCCTTGAAAAAGCCAGTATGCACTGGCGAATCATTGAAATAAACCAAAGAAATTTCATTTGTACAAAACGCTTTTTAACCCATTTTAGGTGGAAAAATGTTTACCTTCACTTTTAACCCATCAATGTAGAGGAAAAAGCCTCCTTTCAAAAAAAAGTCTCCCTTCACTTTTAACCACTTGTAGGGAGGGGGGGATTTCTTTTCACTTTTGACTACATGGATGAGAAAAAAATGTTTCCCTAAATTTTTGACTCCTTTATAAGGGTAAAAAGTTTCCTATCACTTTTGACCCTTTGTATAGGGGGAAGTTTCCTTTCACTTTTGACCCCTGAGAGCAGGAAAAAAGTTTTCCTTCACGTTTGTTTCCTTAAAGAGTTATATCTAAATACGTAAAAGGAGGGAATATTCTGAACAGCACATAAGGGCCCTATTTAGCATCATAGTTTCATTTTAAATAGACCCACCCCTCTAAAAAAATTTTTTCTATGACATTTCACTTTAAGGCCTTCCCCATGCCAAATTGGTTGGGCTGCGTCCATGTTTAGGTGGTTTCTATTGCATGACAGTCAAACATACAGACAGACAGCTAGATGGTGCGATACCTCTCATTTATATACACATATATATATATATATATATATATATATATATATATATATATATATATATATATATATATATATATATATATATATACATATATATATATATATATATATATTTATATATTTATACATGCATACACATCTTATGGTATAAGCTCCTATCAAGCTTGACTGCAAGGGTAATAGCATTTAGTTAAAGTAGTTATGGGAGAAAACTCACCCACTCTTTTCTATTAAGCAGTGTAGCATGGTAATAAGAAAACCGTTTGTCAACATAAATTTATTAATTTATCTAATAAGAAATTTCACTCTGCTTGAAACTCAGCCCTCCTTCCTTGACCCTCCCAGCCCCTTTGTCTCTCCAGGCCCTGGTACAATGCACCCACTGCATCTCCCCATCAGAAGCCCTACCCCCATATATATTTGTGCATATGTATATGTGTGCACACAGATGCACATATAGCTTTATAGAGCAATAGGGAGCCAACTTATCTTGCAGACCTTTGCTAAAACGTTCGATCCTCAATATATCCCCAATAGATACCTTGCTATTGTGACCTTGTGCCAGACTATGCAAAGCTTAGAAGAAAATTATAAATTTATTTACAGAGAGAGTAGAATATATTGATTGTAAAATGTGTACAAATATAAACATACTCATGCAACACACGTCTATTGCTCTGCTTTGTCTACACAAGGTCTAATTGGGTAGGATGATTGTGTTGCACCAATGGTCAAAGTGAAGAGAGGTTGCTTGCCTTGAAAAGCTACATTTAGAGAGCTTTTTACCTTTGTTTGAACCCAGACTCCTACCAATAGTGAGAAATGCATAACTCTCCCATATATCAAGAGTATGAATAAATTTCAACCCAAACATTATAGGTTCAAGAAGAGTCGCATTTGATATAAGCATATAAAAACCTGTTTTACCATAAATTTATTCAGCTACCATTGTGAAAATAGCAACAGTCCCACCAACAAAACCTTCATTAAATGATGACTGTGGAGTCAAGCATGGTTTTGGGGCAAAAGTATAATTACCATTAACCAAGGGCTCCTCAGCAGTACCCCACAATACCACCAGGCTTTTGTTGGCTCTCCAGCAAGGTGTAAGAATACCTGATTCATGCAGATACAGACTCAGCCTGATCTTGGAGCCTTCTGAATTATTTCCTCTTCTCAGTCGATGATTATCTGATTCTAGTCAGGTTTGTCTAGGCTGAGTTGACAAAACACCTCAGCAATTAACTTCAATTGGAAATATATTTGTTGTCTAGTATTTACTCATACTAATGAATACATGTAGTTTTATATGCTGGAGTATATTACACCTTCTGTAGATGTAAATACACATTAGTGTGTATAACATAAATAAGTTATATATATATATATATATATATATACATATATATATATATATATATTATATCATAGAAAGATTTACAGCTTTATACATAAAATATATAAAAGGAAACTTTTTTTCAAAAATTTTTTTGTCATTCCAGCCACTTATTTCCCAATGTCTGTTAATGCGATTTATTTAATTTTCTTCCGTGCTTTTTATGTTTTACACAGATTATGATACGATACTACATATGAAATCTTTCTTGTTTGGATCATCAGTTGTTAACCATGTAACTTTTTCAAGGACTTGGAAACAAAAAATTTATATCAACATGGCTCCCCAGCAGTGTTAATCAAACACCACCTCCCCTCCAGCTATGATTTAAATACATAGCTTATGTCATACCACATGTTTGTAATCTTGTCTAATTTCAAATTGTATTTGGATGTTATTTTGTGTTACTCACCATTTAATTTTTTTTTAATCACAGGGTCTACTTACGTAAGTTACTCAAAAAACGTATTTGACGATGAGAGATCAATAAGTATAACAATAGACGTGACTCATTTTTTGCGCCACTTCTATTGAGTGTCCACCCATGTCAATATCAAATCCACTGCATCAGTTTTCATCTCGGACAGCATACAAACTAACATGATATTATCTTTAAGAATACTAATTATACAGAAAAACATCGATTTTCTAACAACATATTCAACCAAAGAATTTGACAAATTTTTTCACTAACTTTAAAGTTAATTTTTCAACATCATACATCATCTCACTCCGATCAATGTTTTACTTTTCCTTTACGCGTTTTGAGGAAAGAAATGATACACAGATACAAACACCTTCCCTCCTGCTCCTACTAAACAACCCACAACACAGAGATTTCCCTATTTCTTCCCTTATATCTAAAACATGTAAACAGCATATAGCTTTCTCTGCAGGGCTGCAAGTTTTTTCCGAAAAAGATGGCTGGCTACCATCAAAATGCATCGAAACTCCCCCATGTCATGATGGAAATTTTCAATAGGCAACGACTGCTTTTATATCAAATTTCTTCTCTTCACTTTCCAGTTATCATTTTCATCAACAGTCTATCGGATCACCCCATATCCATACAAAAAAAACGTATACACATTTATAAAATATATCATATCCACAATCTAATCATATAAATATATATATATATATCTGTATATATATATATATATATATATACATATAAATTATTTACGTGTATTTATGGGAAATTGAAAATCAAAATCAAAAGCGAATTTGTGATTTCATATCATTTCATGCCAGTGCATATCATAACTATTTCATTGAGCACAAATGAAGTTGGAATAATAATCTCATACCCAGAGGGCGCTCATTTCTAAAATATGGCTCGTTGCATTGCATCAATCATCAGAATGTTTGCTAGTTAGTCATTTGCAAGCAAATTCCATTTTCAAATGCTTTTCAACAAATGCTAACCATCTTTTTATTGACATCCGAGATGAATTCTATTTCACTTGTTTTATCCATATAAACACTTTGATGGTGGCAGCGGTCTGAGGAATATGATCACAATTCAATCAACACGTCAGGAAAAGGCTATGGAGCGGCAGGGGGAAGTGAAAAAGGAGTTATTCTGGACATATTTAATTAAAATAAGTACATGTGTACCGATACAGTAAATTAATTTTTATGGGCCCAATAACTAGATCTTGTACAAGGGTAATTTAAAAGAAAAAAGGTAGTGATAATAAGGAATAAATGAATAAATAAATAGATAAAAATGGAAAAAAAATTCAATGATGTAAAAATATTTTAAACAAAATTTCAAAAAAAGAATTACAAATTTATTACCTTTTAGATGATTCCAGAAGAGTGATCCAATTAGATAATGTAATTATTGCAAATTATTTTTTTTTCATTTCCAAATATCAATCTAATATTATTTCCACATCTGAGCAGAAAAAAAAGGAAATCTATCATTCCTGATATATTTAAGAGCTCTTTAACCATAACATTGCCGGATTGATACCAGTGAGTGTTAGAATCACCTGTCAATCATTGCTTTCAAAGATTCATACATTTTTATATAGAAAAGAGAAAATGAGATCGAAATGAAAGAAACCTTTCATACCACTAATGGTAAATTGGGGGCGGGGCAAGTAGATCATGTGCAATGTAAAGTTGACCTCTGAGGTCATTCGGGGTTAAATGAGGTCGTTTCTATCCAATTTTGTAAGTTAGTATTGCAATTTTACACCTATAAAACTGAAATTTGGTTTTTGGGTGAATCTTTTCATTGCCGACATAATGGCAATACGACCTCAGAGGTAATTTGAGGTCACCAGAAGTCATTTCTGACCAATTTTTAAATTTGTGGGCCATAATTTTGAACCAAGGATACTCATATGAGCATATGGGTACATCTTGCACCGAAGATGACAGGCCAAATGAGGTTGACCTTGGAGGTCAGTCAAAGTCATCAGATGTCATTTCTGGTCTTTTTCCCAAGCTTTTGACAATAATTTTGCACCTATGTAACTGAAATTTGATATACGGGTAAATCTTTTCTTGACAAAAGTCATGGCCTAAGATTTACCCCTACAAGATGAAGTGCAGAAGTCATTTGAAATCACATGAGATCTTTTCTGGTCATAACTAGACAATTTTCCAAGTTGTTAATCATAATTTTATACCTATAGAACAGAAATTTTGCACAGAGGTAAACTCTTTAATGGCTAAACTATGAAGAAATGTTATTTTGACATCAGGGATCTTTTAAGGTCACCATACGTCATTACAGGTTATTTCTTGTGAATTTTCCAAGTTGATGGTCACAATTTTGCAACTAAGATGCGGACATTTTGTTTGGGTTTATGTTTTCATATATATAGGCAATAAGATGTTGATGCAGGAGTTTACCAGAGGTCAACTTATGTATTTCCTGTTAATTTCTAGCCAACGAAAGCAATGTATACAATAGTACTGAGTTTGCTATAGAGTACAAAAAGTTTTGACCTCACAAATCCTTAAGAGGATAAAGTCAAATGCAATTGGATAGGTGGTATATTTCGACTTATGTTTTATGCAAAATCAGATTTTTGGGTGATTAAAATAACCTTCACAAATTTCTTTTGAATTAAAATGACCTTTTCCTTTGATTTTACAGCCAAACAATTACATTCTTGCAGGTAAATTAGTACATGTAGTTAACCTGGTAAATACATAACAGATAGATGGTTGCGACTTACAGAATCATTGGTGGTCAACAGAGGTATATTCTGGATTAAAATTGCTCCTCTTAGCCATATTTCAGCCAAAAAATTCTATTGCTGGAGGTAAATTGAAACGCTACGTTAATTTGGCTAGAATAAGATGGTAAGATAGATGTTCCTGATCCCCAAAGTCATTGGAGGCCGGCAAAGTTCAATTTTGCTATAAAATAGCTTTTCTTGCCAACCAAAACAACTTTGGGAGAAAATAAAATTGATTTTTTTTTTGTGCAACACTGAGAAACATTTTTAGACAAAAATTCTGATATTGTATCAAGGCACAAGGACAATCTCTGAAAAAAGTAGACTTCTATTTCTCCATGCTTTTACCATGGACAGCTCTATTGCTTGTTCGAGGGTTGGATCCCTTATCAACCTTTTCATACAGGCACCCAATGGGAGAAACGCTTATGTAATCTATCCAGAAGTCTTTTCAAACTAAATGACAATATCATTGGTTCTCTTTTGTGCATCAGAATATTTCTTCCCTCAAAGCTACTTTTTGATGCGTGTACAGTGTAAATAATCGTTTCTTCATTTGTTGAGTGTATAAAAAGAAATATATCACAGAACATATTTCATTATATCTTAAGTTATTTTTTCCTCTGGGCAATGCCAGCTATCCCAGCTAATATATATATATATATGTATATGTATATTTAGAGTAGGGGGCCCCAAGATGATCTGTGCCTCAGGCCTCTATTAAGCTTAATCTAGCCCCACCTACCGTCTCATATTGTATCCTAAGTATTGGGTTGTTTATTCTAAACTTTGATGCTTATTTGGAAATAAAGTGTTATTTAACGGTGTTCATAGAATATACCATTTTGAAGAATTAATTTTGCTCTATTTATTTAAGCTGAACATTTTCTTTTCATTATTCATTCTGGTTTATTTGAGGTTGTCAAATCAAAGATGGAAATAAAGCAAATTTGAGCAATTTTGTTGAATGAATTCAGAATGGAATGTAAAGCAGCAGAAACATTGGTTCAAAAAAAACTTTGAAACAGAGACAAGAGCCTTGAAGACATGGGTGTCCATCCCTGATTGACAGCATCCAATTGAGGGCTAATATTGAAGCAGACCCATACAAAGCAACTTGAGTAGTTACAGAGGAACTACATGTTGACCATTCAACAGTTGTTTGACATTTGAACCTAATTAGGAAGAAAATGAATCAGAATGATTCTGAATAAATAGCAAAAAAAGCTTGCATTTTGTGCAAACGTCCCTACAAATATTGAATGAACAAGGCTATGAAACTCTACCTCACTCAGCTTACTGACTGAGCCTCTCTCCAACTGACTACCACTTTTCCAATCATTTTGATCACTTCTTGCAGGTATGGTCTTCAACAATCAAACAGCAGCTCAAAACACCTTTGAAGAATATATTGGTTCCAGGAGCCAAGAATATCATGTTTCAATGCTGGAATAAATGGACTTGTTTCTTGCTGGCAAAAATGTATAGATTCAGACGGTTCTTATTTTGATAAATAACTTCTATTCTAGGCTATACTGCTTTAAAGTTGATCGTGAAAAACTGCAATTATTTTTGCATCAACCCTAATGGATACATGTCAATGTAATTGTTCCAAACGCATCAGATTGAGTATTTTCAGCCTCGTATCTTCATTTTTGTCTGAATTCCTGATATAAGTAATTATCATTATTATACATTGATCTACTTGGACCAATGTCTTCACCTTGGCTGTTGTCATCATAACATTTTGGCCATTGTATTTTCCAGCCTATTTTTTGTGTCTGTCTTAGTTGATGACTGTCTGGGGATTCCAAACTGAATCCTTTATTCAAACCTCTGGAGTAGATTGTACTGATTCCACTGCCTATGGTAGAAGATATCTGATATCAGTCGATTCTTCCTTGTAGATTTATCCTTGCAATGTGCAAGAGAGTGACAGAGGGAACTTTTTACAAAGTTTATATAAGTAGTAAAAAATATAACAAAAGCAAAAGATGAGAGCTTAACCATTACTGAGATTAATCAGAAGTCAGTAGCCTGATGATAAAAAAAAGCATTTATTTTACGCAATAAATGTTTTCTTTTTAAACATACTCTTCCCTTGTCACTGCACTTAATTCAGTGGTGAATATTGATCATATAAATATGATAGATATCAAGGGTCAGCGCTAACATTAGGCTAACTAGGCAGCCGTCTAGGATGTAAACGTTGGAAGGGTGCAGTTGTGATCATTCAGGAGAAAAATTTAAAAGAAGATCAAGCAACCAGGGGTGCAAATTTTAAGTCTTGCTTAGAGTGCATAAAACCCTTGCGCAAATTTCAAGTCTTATGTAGGGTGCATGAAACCCTCAACCCTGCCCCATCAATACCAAAAATGTCTATGAGTGATAGATAAAAATATGCATGCAATATTTAAAAAAGTCAAAGGTGTTATGTACATTAATTTGTGTGCATCACTGCTGATAAAGATGTTGGTTCATGTAATGATGGATTCTTTATTAACTAAGGCAGTTCCCATTCCAAAAGTGCATGTTTGAAAGGGGCCAGAATTCATAGTGTGCCGAGCAGCCTGCAATAATTTTCATATTAATTAATTTTCTGTCCATCGCACAAAACTTTGGTTTCTAAGTATTTTGGTTACTTCTTTTCAGTGTTACCAATTTTGATATTTTATTATCATAATCTTTAGATTTCACTTTTTTCTATTAGATATTACAAAAACCACTGATACAAAGAAAACTTCAATCTCAACATTGCACTGCCTTATGTGCTGACTAATTCATCTAGAAAATGTCAACTTTGTTCAATGGCCAGTTGTTAAGTAATCATATTAAATTAGATTTCCCAAGAACCACTGATCCAAACAATTTCAAACACAATACCACAATGTTTTCTCTTCTGACTAATATATCTGGTTTATGTCAACTTTGTACAAGGGCCAGTTATTGAGTGATCACAGTGCAAACGACCACACAATTTTCTTTTGAATCGTAATTAGATATAAATGAGTACAAGTTTGCAGCTCTCTTTTTGGGAAACTCAAGACTGAATACGCAGTTGAAAACAAGTTTTTCACCCGAAACTTTGATACACACCTGATAAATCGATAGGCAATGTGAAAAATTTCCAAGAATTTTCTAGATACTATTTATACTCTTATATGTATATTATACATATACAATTATATATTCCAAAAATTTTCAAAATAATTTGTTTAAAGTTTGGAATAAAGTAGAATTTCAATGCAAGTGAGGTGTGTCCATGAAGAAACCAGATTTTTTTTTTAGTATGCCCATGTCTGAAATCTTATTTAGCAGGGACCTTAACTTATATAAAAAAACAAACAGCATCAAACTATATTGATTAGTTTTTTAGCTTCACATGTCAGAGTGAATGCCTGTGATTGGTGCTTTTTTTCCGCAACTTAGAAAACAAATGATCTTGAAGAGCAAAATATTTGTGCAAAATTCTGTTTCAAATCAAGAAAAACTTTTTGAAGACTTTTCTGATGTTACGATAGGTCTATGGGAGGATTGTCTGAGCTGTATCTAATGCTACAAGTGGTACTTGCATTTTGAATCAGGAAGAAGATCCACCGAAGGAAATGCCAGATCTGGACATCTTTCATATTGACGGATGATGATCATATTGAAAGAGTACGTGTTGTAATCTGTTGAAATCATTACCTGTCGACAAAGTCTACAAAGAAGTGGGAATCTGTAAATTTTTAGTCACCTGATTTTGAAGAAAACTGCATGATACACCATATTGCCCAAAAATTTTTGCTGCATTTACTGACATGTAGACAAAATTTCTGGCAAAGCACAAAACAACTCACACCCCTGAGCCAACATCTTCTCCGGATTTGGTCCCATTGACTTTTTTGTTCCCAAAGCTGAAATCAATCCTGGAAAGTCATCAATTTTGGAGACATAGGGGGAAATGCACCACAAGACCTGTACACTATTCAACAAAACAACTTCCAAAATGAATTCCAGAACTAGAAAAAAATACTGGGAACAATATGTCGACAG
Organism: Thysanoteuthis rhombus; assembly: GCA_963457665.1. Lineage (NCBI taxonomy): Eukaryota > Metazoa > Mollusca > Cephalopoda > Oegopsida > Thysanoteuthidae > Thysanoteuthis > Thysanoteuthis major. The sequence goes on along the minus strand of OY735204.1, from coordinate 45,285,019 downwards.
TGGAAGGAACTATTTTGAAGAAGATAAATCTCATTAGGTTGTGGGTAAAGCAATAAATTTGTTTTTGAATAAAATTTTGGTTTCTCCATGGGTACACCTTGTATAGTTAAACAAAATTTAATTTGTTAACATGTTTTTAGATTATTTAAAAAGAAATGGATAAATTAAAAAAAAGATAAGTTCTTGGAAATGACTCATAATTCAACTATAGAACTTTTGTGGAACGGAAGTATAAATAAAATGAAATTTGGCTGGTTTTCATTGAAAGAAAACCTATAACTTTTTTTGCAATATGTGATCCTGTATAACATAATGCCCTGTTTTTATGTGTAAAAAGAATGAGTATACTTTATTTTTGTTGTTAATGCAATCCCACTAAGCATGGAAGGTAGGAAATAATCATTTTTCATTTTGCATGACGTACTGTCTTATCCCCAAAGATATAAGAAGCCTATAGAAAACCTGGACTTAGCTTTAGAAGGGGCAAAGATGATGGTCTCTGTCATTACAAAATATCTGCTGACTGTTCACAGAGGCTAGCTGTTATTTTATTGAAAATGAAAAAATTGCCAAAATATTATACAAAATTTCTTGTAATATACAGAAATACAATGCAGATGAAGTCACTTATTAGGATCACTTTGGAACAGGGTCTTCTAGATGACAATAACTGGCAGATAACATTGAGCAGAGGGTATAAAAATTGGAGCAATTCATATTTGTAATATTTTCACATTTAAAAGCATAACAATCAAATAATTGCATAACAATCGATTTGATTGCATAACAATTAATTTAATCGTGTAACAATTAATTTAATTGCATAAAAATCAATTTAATTGCATAACAATCAATTTAATAACAAAATGAATTCATTGTTACGGATTCATTGTCACATTATTAAATTCATTATTATCCTATTAAATTTGTTATTCAATCATGTTCATTGTTATGTTGTTAAATTCATTGTTAAAAATAACTGTTCATTATAAAAAAATCTAAATGATTGATATAAATATTTTAATATAATTTTCATTTCTTTTTAAATGAAGTAATTGGGACTGACTGATTTTGATTACATTAACCGTTTGATAAATCTATCCATGAATATGATAGATTGCTTCCTTAATATTTCTTATTGCAAAATGTGATGAAACTAATTTCTAGATGAATGGGAAAAGGAAAGTGTGGATAGATGTAGTGTAAAGGAAGTGCCTGGTGTTTTGAGATTTCAGTCATCTAGTCACTTCAGTCTTGCACAGGACCAATCACCAAACATTCTATGTTCAACATATGTAAGTACCTATTATGTATGTACAATGTCTGACAATTGTGGAAATAAATGTAATTAATAGTTAATTACAGATAATGATATCTGCAGATTTTTTAAAGAAAGGTTCAAGGAAAGAAGAGAAATGAGAGAAATTTATGTCAGCAAAATGTTTAGACAGTAGACATGTTCATTTGCTCACAAACCTGTGGAGAGATTTCATTTGCTCTTCAAAAAACCCGATCTGTATTGGCATTTCTTGGAGAAGATTATTTTCATCATATCCATGTGAACTTAGATCTTAGACTTTACATGTTGTAAATTCACTAAATATATATATATAAATAAATAAATATATATATATATATATATATATATATATATATATATATATATATATATATATATATATATGTAAATATATGTATATATATATATATATATACATATACATATATATATATATATATATATAAGTGATTTTTGTTGTTGACTCAGCAAACTGATCTAAGAAGATGTTTCCTTTCAAGCTTGCTATTAGAGCTTTTAATATGTACATATATATAGATATAGTTACATATATATATATATATATATATATATATATATATATATATATATATATATATATATATATATATATATATATATACATATACATGAACATATATATATATATATACATGAACATATATATATATATACATATACATATATATATATATACACATATACATGAACATATATATATATATATATATATATATATATATATATATATATATATATATATATATATATATACATATACATATACATATATATATATATATATATATATATATATATATATATATATATATATATATATATATATATATATATATATATATATATATATATATATCAATTTCCAGGAGTTGTATGAGATGTTTAGCAAGATATGGGTAAGGTTGCATAACTTGACAAATGACCTGACTGATCAAACTAATGAGTCACACCTTACAATTTTTTATGCAGATGGTTTATAATCTTGTATCAATTACTAGTTCTCTCAACAACTGATTTAAAACATTCATGATAGATAAATCATATGTGTATATGTATTTATACAAAATTAATAAAAGATATATGATATGAAATATGCAGACACACACACCAAACAAAACTTACCCCCCCCCTGTTCAAACAAATCTTCGCACACACACACACACACAATACACGAAAAATGTTCTCTTTTGACTCAGAATTCACCATCACAACTTTTTTTTCTATATCATCCTTACTATTTTTAAGGTAATTTGTTTTTTTGCCACTGTTTACTTTTTGTATTGCAGTCATCACTGACAATGGATATAGTCAGTAATTTTGAAAATTGTTGAATGACAATTTAACTGCTGACTTTCTTCTTCCCCCATAAATCATAATGGTAAATCATAAGTTCAAAGCAAATTGACTGGCTGTACAAGCTATACAATTCTTTGCAAAAATAGTCACAAATAGAATTCAGTAAGAAAACAAATGAGCATTCAAATTTCTCAATAGAAATATTCTTCAATTTACTTACTCTCCAAGAGCTATAGCTAAGGAAGGGGCAGGTAGGCTATTTGAAAAAGCTCTCCTAGGCCCCCAATGGAGGGGGTTTCCCAAAATCTTTAAAAATAGTAGTTCACCTACATCATTTTCTTTAACATCATGCCATAACAAATCTCTCTAAATGTTGAAGGGAGCCGCACAAGGAGCACAGCCCCCCGAGGACCCAAAATTTCAATCAATATCCCTATGCTCTCTAGATATCTTCACGTACACCAAAAACAGGAATTTTCAAGTGATTTTTTTTATTTTTTAATTAATAATGATAAATAAACTTTAATTAATTAACAGGGGTCCAAAACATCATTGAATCTTTTAGGAAACTCAAATGGCAATGGGCTGGTCATGTTGAAAGAATGGCCAACAATCAATAGACATCACAACTCACAACATAGATCCCCAGAGATCACATGTGCAACTGAGGCTGGAAGAATACAAGATGAACTAGACGGATTCAGAAAGTACTGGCTCCGCATCACCCATGATAGAGAGGTGTGGCAGAGCCTGGGGAAGATGTATGTCCGATGATGGATATTAAAAGAATTTCAGACACTTTAGTTTCTACAGCATAAAGCAATCTTGAGTTAGAAGGAAACATAGGAGGATAAGTGAGACTGCATGTAAACCCTTGATGCTTTTAATAGAAAGTGATCAAACTTTGAATGCCATCAGTTCTATGTAGAGTCTACATGACAAATTCACCAAGAACAAAGTGCTGTAGTGTGCAGTAGCGGAGTCCAAGAGTTAAAAAGCCAAAGTAATTACGAAACAGGGTGTAGAGAGATTTGAATAGAGATAGTGCGTCCTTATTGTATTTGTTATGAGCATTAACATAAAGAAGACTAAATTGTCTGCACCCAAGTAGAGGTTAAAATCAATTCATCACGCACTTTGTTGCACTGATGCAAGTTTTGTGTTTAGTGACTGTAATGGACAAGAACAGGGTCAGCCAGGCCGATAGAATTATCGATAGGAGATCACTGACGAAGAAGCAGGAGAGAGTAATCCAGGGAGAGTTCACTGAGAACAGCATCAAGACAAATATGGGAGATGAGGCCAAGAATGGATTCTAATATCTGTATATGGATTGCTGGGCTTTGGTCATAAATGGACAACACTTGTAATCAGGACATCTGAGAGGTGGGGGTCCAGTCAGTGCATTGTATTTGGCCCCGGCAGGCCAAGGGTGGCCGGGAAGGTCAATAGGGCTCAGAGGGCCAAGGGAAGGGCCTGGAAGTTTCTTGGGTAGAACTGTGTATCAAAACTTCCAAGTCGATGCAATATGTCTATTAATAGAATAGGATGACTTTATCATTTATCAGTGGGTGAATATGATATGGCTTGCTAAAAGGGTTTTCATCATCAGTCTGTTAATTGGACATACACCTTCCCCAGGATTTGCTAGACCTCTCTATCATGGGCATTCTGAATTTATCTAGCTTGTTACGCTATCTCACTTTCTGCCGGCCATAGCCTCACACCTAATCTCTGGAGATTCACATAGTGAGTCATGTTATCCAGTGGTTGTCTGCCATTCTTGCAACATGTCCAGCCCATTGTCATTTGAATTTTTTAACAGTTTTTCTGATGTCCCTGACTCCTGTTTTTTCTCTGATATACTCTGCTGTTTAACGACCTCTCCATATGAGACTAAGCATGATTCTCTCATGAGCGCATCGCATGGTACTCAATTGGAGGGTCAATATTTTGGTTGGGTTCCATGTTTCAGCTCCATATGTGACTATCGGTAGGATACATTATTTGTATATCCTTCTTTTTAGGACTAGTGTGATTTTTCTGTTCTTAAAAGTTGAGCTTGCTCTACCAAAAGCTTACCAACTTAGTGTAATTCTACACTTGATTTTTTTTTCTTTCAAGAAAATAGGATGGCTAAAATATAAGGATGTTTGTGCTGTGCATATGGGTGAGGGGGGAGAAAACAGCTCTGCACAACTGTATAAAATTCCTTTCAAGGTTAAATAACTACAACTATCTGAATCCATGGGAATTCCACAGGTGTTGACAACTATGATATCATCATTATTCTTGCATATATATTTCTGCAATTGAAGTACATAATTTTATAAAAGTAATCCATTATGTATAGGCTGTATGAGATCTGTTTTGAAAGTTCCCTCTCCATTTTTTCAATTTCTCCAGAACCAATTGCACATCTTTGATGTAACTTTGTGGTCAGAGGGAATCTTACTTGACATGTGTGAAAAGACACTCCTCCATGGAATTACTAAATCAGCAGTGAGATATCATTAAGTGAGCTTGTGTACTGTGTGGCCATCACATTCACAACGGCTGTGTAAATAGATCAGCCTTCTCATTCTCTATGTTCATGCAACAATTTTCAGCAAAATATCACATCAACCTGTCTGAAATCCCTGCCCTCACAGAATAGATTGGGTTCCCTTCAACTTTTTTCCAAAAGCCAAAATCTCCATTGAAAGGGAGATTTCTGACTGTGGCCAACATTAAGGAGATTGCAACAATGTAACTGATGGTGATCCTGAAAGGGGACTATGCAAACTGCTTTCAAACGTAGAGGGGATGCTGGAATAAAGGTGTGATGTCTCAAAGGGAGCATTTTGTAGTGGACCAAGGCACTGATGTCCTAGGTAAGTGATCAAATCACCATAGCCTAACCAACCAGTCAAGTGGGCTGCAGATTCTTCTCTCCTCACTTGTCTGTATATTTGTGTTTACATGTGTGTATGTCTCCAAGCACTCCTGGTCATATTTACCTCAAAAATTTGCATGAGTTCACCACTGGACACCACTAAAAACATTTTTTTTTTTTTTCAAAAGTGCTTTTTTGGGGTCTCTTGTAGTCATATTGAACCAATGATGCCAAATTCTCATGCTAGTACATTTTAGATAATCTTTTAGGTAAGATCTTTTTTTTTAGATAATCTTTTAGATAATTAGTTCTTGTGCACACACAGGCTATGGTGATTCACTTATGTGAGATATGGATATTAATATTGAATCAAAGATACAGCCAAATTGTATTGGATGCACTGGTTCTCTCAAGATCACAGAAGTTGAGCAACATCTAGCCTGGTCATTACCCAGATGAATGACCATGTAGAAATATCAAGTGCCTTGTACAACAACAAGATAGCTCTGTGGCTGTCTTAGCCTACGCTCTGTCACTGTTTCACAGAACATCTTGCCAAGCTCGACCGGACTGTGCACCTAGTCTTTTCTCACACACATACTGTTCCATGGAGGACACATGACAGTGAACTCACCAAGAAGTCACAATACTCATATCAAGTGGCAGTGATCACACATCACACAATATCAAATACTTTTCAAACAGACCTCATATCAAGATTGTAATCGATATGAATTTCTGCTTATGCTAACAAATTTAACCAAACTTTTTTGATCAGAATTTTAATTCTATGATGTTTCCCAAAGAATACATAAACAGGTCTGGTTAGTTACTTGATAGAAACCACTGTGTGACCAATATCTTCTGAAAGCATGCCATGTTTGGAGTGATCAATTTAAAAGATTGGAGAAGGGGGTTATCAATAAGTTACTTCTGTTGTCCTTTTGTTCGGCAGTGATCACTAAAAAAGTCAGAATTGCCATCAAACGAGTGTGAATGCTGGCTAACATAAAATGAGGGACCAATTTAGCGTAGAAACACATTGCAAATAGAGGCTCCCATCAAAAACCTTTTGGGGGGTGGGGGATTTTCAAAGAGGAGAAAAAATGTTTTTTTCTAGACATAAGGATCAAATGTTGAAATTTTCAGTCCTCCAGATCCATTGATGAAGCCTGTGTGCGTGATACATACATAGCCAGCCAGCCAGTCAGCCAATCAAACTACCTCAAAAACTGCAGAAACCTATGTTGAAAGTTTTTGTGACAGTCTTGGTTGATGATTTCTAATTTTGATGCTGAAAAATAATAATTAAAATCTTTGTGTCTTTGAAAGAGAAATTGAAAATTCAAGTACGTACTTAGTTTGCTCTTCATTATATAACATAGTTATATATTTGGCCTATAATCATTCTGACAAAAGTGTACTTAGCATTGGAGACCATTCACCAGAACTGTCAGCAGAGGTTCCTTCAGTTTTTAAGCTGGTCTATTGGTCTGTCAGACGGGCTGTCTGTCTTTGTATGTATCCATCTATCAATGGAGCTAAAGGGCTGAAAATTTTAACATTTATTATATATGATAACTAAAAAATTTTTTTTTGTTTTTTCAAAATCCCACCCCAAAATAGGTTTTTTGAAACAAGGAATCAATTTACAATGTAAGTTTTCACTAAACTGGTCTCTAATTTGAGTTCAGGTGTGTTCACATTTGTTTTTGTTTTTTGAAAATTAGGACTTTTTAGTATCAAACAGAAGGTCGAAAGAAGGAACTTATTCATTGATCACTTCTTTTTTCCAAATTTCTACCCGGCATGCTGCCTATTGGCTGCATGATGGTTTCTATTGAGTGACTAACCAGTGAACTTTTTTCTTTTTTTTTTTCTTTTTTCAGTTGGGTGGGAATAATTTCACACTTCCAGCTTAGATTTTATTTTTATCAAATTTACTTCACTTTAAAAAGGAAGTTTGAGCCAGACATGCTAAAAAAACTAAGGACAGTTGAAAAGATAAAGAGAAAACAAATCACCGCAGCTGCAACTCATTCACACAAACAAAGATTTTTAATTCGGATTTTGCCGAAACATTATCCATTATTCATTTTCCACTTGGCATGTGTCTATCTGCTTATCATTCGGCTGCAAATGATGAATCTTTTTTTATTTATAATGAACTTATGCATTGTGTGAAAATTTTAGACCCATGCAGACCCCCCGTTGAAAATGGCACAGTCCCCATGATGTTGAGAAAATAAAAATAGATAAGAGAATGCATAAAAGAAAAGAAGTCCTAACAAAGCAAGATGATTCATGTTTGCCATACTTCCATTAGATTGGCAGAAATTAAGAGCCAAGTTTAGCGTTATAGTTACATAGTAAACTAAATCTCTCTTCTAAACCTTTTTTTAATTTAAAAAAAAAAAAAACAAATCTCTAGATGGTTGACGGTCTAATGGATTGAAAGTGCCTAAAACGTAAAGAAAAAAAAAAAGAGAACTGCATTGCAACCTAAACCAAATCTTGACCAATATGAGCATCCATAATTCTCTTTCAAACACAAATTGAATTTGATATCATGACTGAAAACAATCGACAGTCATGTAATTTTACCTATAGTATCACAGTCAATAGAAAATTATGAAGTTTGTGCAAGGGGTTAACATTTTCAGACGTGTCTCTTTTAAGCATTGTAAAATAAACAAGACATTAATTCCTAATGCCAACAGTTCAAACAGAGATTTTATAACAATTCACGACTGCAACAATTTTATATAAATAGGATTCAGGAACATACCTAAGAAAAAATGAATAAAATAAAGTGTAACAGTATGTAATATTTCAAAAATTTAATATCAGCTTCTTGCCTGTACAGGAATTTCTTGAACAGTATGGTTGATAGATTCCAAAATATTCTCTACTGTTCAAAACCAAGGTCTTACTATAATCAAATGTATTTTTTTTTATTTCACCTTATACTTAGTTACATTAATCTGTACAGTGATTTAGAAAGTTTTCAATGTTTAACCTAAAATAAATGCATTTTAAGCAGTTATGAAGACGTTCTACCTCAATCAATGTTTATTAAAATATAACCTTAGTCTTGATTTCAACAATCACCAGAATATTTACAGTCATCAACAGGTATGAAAGACAATTTTCCATATCATCAAAACAAAACATTTTTTGGTTGATACTTATTCTTCCATGAGAATTCTATGTACGCACATTTTCATTTATACATAATTGTAGGGTAATTGATATTTGTATTTACTAAGCTCTGCAGCACCCAGTGAGGATGAGACTCATTAGAAGAGAAGTGGACTAATCATCATCAACAAAAAATATTTTTCATTCAGAAAAATATTCACTGAAGGACTTGAAAAAAAAATCTTATGGTAAACAATATATCGTCATCAAATTTTTAAAAGATCCTCCAGATGATTCTTTTCCAAATTTTTTTCGATGGTTCGTTTCTTTTTTTTCTTCATCTCAATAAGTACTCCATTCTTTTCAATGTCAAAACTTGGCTTTATCAAAAATACACTCCAGCACATCTGAATGCTTGGGCAAAAGTACGTTATGCAAATTATTGTAACTTCTAATGCTCTTTGGTTTTCAAAAATTGTTAGAAACCATCAACCGAAACTGTCAACATCATTATAGGTTTCTTCACTTTTCAAGTGGGTCTGTCTCCCTGGCTCACTGGCTGGCTATGAATGTATCATGCATACATGCCACACCAATGGTGCTAAAGGGCTGAAAATCTAAACATTTACTCCTTATTATGTGTAGAAAAAAACATTTGTTCTTTTATCCCCTCTAAAATAGGGACTTCAATTTACAATACAAGTTGATGCTAAATTGGTCCCCTCTTGTGTGCCTAGCAGTATTCACGCTTGTATTTTTGAAAATTCAGACTTTTTTTTGTGATCACTGCCAAACAGAAGGCGAAAGAAGCAACTTATTCATTGATCATCTCTTTATCCAATATTTGAATGATCGCCCCCAACATATCATGTGGTCAAAAGATGTTGAATACACAAAGGTTTCTGCTGAGTGACTATCCAGACCTGTTGTAAATATTTATTGGCTTAGGCTATTCACACATATGCAGATTTCCTCCAGTATAATCTTCTCTAGGCTGAATGTAAATCCTCATATATGCAAATTCCGTACAATAGTAGAGAAGGTAGTCTTCTGTGCGAATCTCACATAAAAACATTAAAAATGTTTCACATTTGAAGTTTTACAGTTATCATTAATCATTGAATTAAATTTGCCACTGTTATTATTAAATAGCCATAGGCTCCCCTCCATGGCCTCGTGGTTAAGATGCTTATCTTGAAGACCATTGCTACTGTGTACTAAGCTCAATCTGCACTGACTGCCTCACACATTTGGACTATGCCAGACCAAGCTAAGAAATCTTGTTTTTTTTGTGTTTCATTCTTATCTCTCATCTCCATGATTTATGGTATGAGACCATTTTGAACACTACCATCTTGGTGGAATACCTTGCTGTGGAGTGGTGATTAGCAAGCTAGTCTAGCTGATCATTATTATAACAGAGCGTTTGATCCTCACTGTAACCCCACTTGCAGTCTTGTTCTAGACCAAAGTAAGTAACCCACAGCTTGTGGGCCAAATCCAGTCTGCATAGGGATTTAGATCAGTCCGTGAATAATCAATGAGGTAGTATGTTTACTTTTTATGTTTTAAAGATTCTTTGTGTCTTTTTAATAAATTCATAAGATGCTTTGATTGGAATAAATTGAGACTAGATTATTCTCCAATTATTAATTGGCATCCTTTGTTAAACACAAATGATTTTCCATCTTGCATTATTCATTGATCTGAAGGAAGATATGAATAGATGTATTTAAATAAATAATCCCCATATTTCAAGCCTTTTATGACGATAGCATTCAATACGGTCCGCCATGACAAAAGGTTGTCGACCCTTGAACTAAACTTAGTTGGTATCCAATCCATGTGAACAGGATGTCAAAGTTGCAAAATGGCAGGTAGCAAACGAGACTGAAATGAGTTAGATCCACACTGGGTGTCTCATACTTGCAGCCTTGTGCCAGACTAAGCTTAGTAAATACCCATACCATCTGCATGCCATCAAAGAACTCATTGATCAAGTTCCTGCAAATTAAAACAATAAAAGGAGGATGCAACATCCTGAAGAAACTTCAATTAAGGATTTGAAAAAATCCCTCTCACGAAATTACTGTGGAAATAATGCAATTATTTAAGTCAACAGGTACAGAAGCTTTTCGTTGTTAAACAAATCAAAACTAACAAGTGCACACCTGGGTAGACAATTGCAACCTCTTGCTTCCCCTTAAAAGAAATTGCAAAACAAGACTTAAAACATTAAGATGCAATTATTTCAACATATTTACAGCTCAGAACCTTTGCTCTACCGTAACAAAGATGAAGCTCTCTTCTTGCATAGATTGTAGCATCATGTCATGTCTACCATTACTCAAATAAAAATAATTTTCAGTCTTCAAGTTTTTCTGAATTTTTTAGATGAAGCATTGTCATTATCATTAATTTTTTACTAAATTTTTTTCATCTTATTTTCGTTGCTTTTTATTGCAACACTCGAGTTATTTTTACGTCCTACAATCATGAAGTAAGAAGCATACATCAGGAGCTTACTCTTTCATTCCAATCCATGCTGCTTACCTAATGATTGTAGATTGTAAGATCAAATTAAGCATTGTAATAAAAAATCAATGAAAATAAGATGGATTTATCACTCAAAAAAAACAAACTGACATGAAACCAATGTCTTTTGGCAACATACCACGTTGGGGGGGGATCAATTGAAAAAAAATTGGAAAAAGGAATGCTGCCACAAACAAGATGGGGATCAATTTGGCATTAATATTACATTGCAAAAAACTAAAAACCTATTATAGGGAGGAATTTAAAAAAAAAAAAAAAAAAAAAAAGGTTTCTGGTTGACTTGATATGTAGTAGCTTCATTGGTGTAGCCCGTATGTGTGATATATAAATACTTAGCCAGCCAGACCACCTTGAAAACCGAAGCAAGTTTCGGTGACATTCTTGGTTGATAGCTTCTGACTAGTGTAAAATAGATAATGAAGACAACACTTCATCTGAGAAATTAAGACAGCATAAAACTATTACGCCTACTAGAATTACTAAGTGTAAACAAACCATATTACTTGGAGTAAATCATGTAAGGAAGACTGTATCTATATCATTAAATTACAATGACATCTGGTGGTTAGCAACCTAATTGGTGAGGCTTTATCTCAGTCAGACTGATTCCGAAAGATGAGGGATGCAAATTCAAATCTCTTCAGAGGCTAATTCTTTATTTCCAATTCATGCTGATTGCTTAACATACTTTTTTTTAATAAAAAAAACGTGGCCGTGTGATAAAAAGCTAAAAAGCAAGTGAAAAGAGAAATTGGATTTATAATTATTAAAAATGACTCACAGTCACAGTCAATAATTGAAATAGCGTCAACATTTGAAGTCGTTTAAAAAGATTTCCATCAAAGAGTAAACATTGTCAGAATTGAATCTATTTATGACATCACTTTTCTACTGGAAAAAATCTAAAGGAGACGAAAAAAGCATTCAGATCTTATTTATAAACCTGTCAAAACAAGGCCCAAAAAAAGGTCTTAAAGGCTTTTTTTCCTAATATCAAAAAAAGAAAGGGAATCGTGGGGTACTGATACCAAATTCCAAGTCAGTTGATCAAATGGCATAGCCACAAATGTTAGAGCACACAGACATAAACAAACAAAAACACAAGCAAACACAGGCACATATAAAAAGGGATAGAATCAATGCCATCTTTGATGGCTACAGTTATTCAGCACTATCACTCTAGTTAAACAAAGAGTGTCAACAGTTGAGTGATAGTCATTTTATTTTGTTTATTCCTATAGACTCCTTGTAGAACTTGAGGCCATAACAATTCTGCTTCAGTAACTAGGTGGATTTTCCCTGCATCCAACCATTCTTTCTTACCTAGGGTTGGGACCAGCCATGGTGACTACCAAACTGTAGGGTTTCTTTCTATCAGAGTAACTTTTTCTTAGATAGATTGCTTTACAGGGCTAAAGGGTTCTAACTGCCCTACTATTTACTTATAGCTGGGTGGAGAATTGGATTCATGCCTCACTGAAAAGCATCAGTATGAAATCGAATCCGGTCAACCAGTTCTTATTCCATTTCGGTAACCGTTGTGAGATAAGTGGCATGATTTTGCAAGCTATCAATCAGCTGGTTCTTTTTTGAGTGCTTTATGAAAATGGCCTCACGCCAAACTTGGCTAAATTAAACATTTAAATGAATAAAACAAAATGAGCATGTTTTGAATTCAGGTTAATATCTTTTAAATTTTTTTTTGCCTCTTTGAAACAGAGCATCTAGATAGTTTTGCTAGCCATTGATAGTGAGTTAATTCCTAGCTGGATGCTCCATGAAAAAGCCCATGGCTTAAGTTGGTTGAGTTCAAACAAATGTATCATGTTATAGAAGTAATAAGTCTTAAAATATTTCAATCAATTAGATTAGGTAATTTTTCTGGAATAAATGATGACCCCTCAGACTATGACCTTATTTTCAACCAGAACTTTATTGATAAAGAAAAAATAATTAAAAAACTGTCTATGAAGAAATGGAGACCTATTGATGTATTGTTTATCAAAGTCTTTCAAATTCAAGAGATATACGTCCAGTGAATCCCTCAATAGAAAACCTCATATGACCAACGTTTTTTGGCAACATGTATTGTTGGGGATGATCAATCAAAAATTGGGGAAGAGGGGTGATCAATGAATAAGCTATTTCTCTCCTCTTTTGTTGATCAGTGATCACTTCACTAATGAGTTCAAAAATTTTCAAAAAACAAGCATAAATGCTGCTAGACACAAATCAATTGACCAATTTAACAGAAACTTGCATTGTAAATAGAACATCCTACGAAAAACCTATTTTTCTTTGACATAGTAAGGAGCAAACACTAAAATTTTCAGCCCTCTGTTAGTGCTGCCTGTACATGCAACATATAGATAGATAGATAGATAAATAGATAGATAGATAGATAGATAGATAGATTGTAGTGACTGTCATAGATAGATAGATAGATAGATAGGTAGCCAGCCAGAATTGCCAAGAACCGAAGGAATCTATATTGACAATGTCAACAGTTTCAAAAAACTTAAAATCATAGTTTTTAATAATATCATGGTTAACATTTGCATTTGTTAATAAAAAAAACTCAACACTACCTCTATTTTTTGCCCTATAGTATTTATAATTTTTTTTTGTTTCATTCATTTTCCATTGTTCTCAATGCAAAAATGATACATACATTTTTATGTATATTTATGCATTCATTCATATATATATATATATATATATATATATATATATATATATATATATATATATATATATATATATTTCATGCATAATATAACTTATATATTAAATAACTGTATATCTAACCAGTAAACTCGGTAAACTTTAATCACAGCAAATCTTGGTGGTAGGAGAAAAATTGATGAATAAATAAACATAGTTGTATTTTAGAGCTGGGTGTATTTGAACCCTGTATATGGAGGTAGAATTTTTTTTATGACTACTCACTAATTTTATTACCATTCTACCCTCATTTAGCTTTTTATCACAAGGCTACATCTTTTTTTACAATTTATACATGTTAATCAGTATGGATTAGAAATAAAGAGTTTGACTCTGATGAGATTTGAATTTGCATCCGTTATGTTTTGGAATCCGTCTCACTGGGACAAAGCTTAACCAATCATATTATGCATTAAAAGATATTATTCCTGCTGGTATGGGGAAAAAATGACGATTAAACACCAAATTTTGACATTTTTTATCAAAAATCTATGTGAGCAAGTTTAGTAACAGTTTATCATAACCTTTACTATGATCCTCAGTTTAGTAAGTATATATCATAACCCTTACTCAAGAGTTTGGTGTTGAGTGGTAGTTAATAAGCTAGTCTTCCAGATAACTTGTACTATAGTTGGCTAATCGCAAAAGCAATAAGTATCTGGCTAAACTTCAAAAACACCTCTTAGGTTCGCTCAACGTTACGCAAAAGATGGTACCACAAACTTTTGCATCAACCTAATTATATGATATTCAAATTGCATCTCTGAGAGAGAAAATTTCATGAAAACTACCATATATGCTAGAATATAAAGCTCCCTTTTTTTTCTCTAAAAAATGATTCAAAAGATAAACTTAACCCTTTGTTGTCCAACCCCACATCAGCCAGATCAGGGGGAGGTTTTGAAAGAAATAGGATAACAGAGGAGAATTCATGAAAACGTGTTCTTTCTTTATATTCTCTGTCGAAAGGGCGAGGGGGGCCCATATTCATCAAATGCAGTATTTCCCTGCAGGATTTAACATTCAGTGAAGTATACAAAATCTACTATTTCAATAAAAGGATTTAGTCATCTTATCTTATGTTGTAATATCAGTAAGCATTCAAGTGTTCCTTTTGTTTGGCTTGATCAATATATGAGATAAACTTTAATTAAAACCATTTATTCACACTAGGCTTGACAGCTGGGTCATAAGGGAAGAATTTCTTGTTATTATGTAGATAAAGGAGCTTTCTCCTAAGTGATTTTTACCGATATTAATAATTAAGAGAAAAATGAAAAAAACTTTTCATATGAACACACCAATATAGGAGCGGCTAAGGTTTAATGCTTAGAAGACTTTGTTTTATAGATTTTTACCTTTTAGTTTAATATAATACTATATAAACAAATTGATAGAAGATTAGACCGTGGAGAGACTTTAATCCATGACTGGAACATTTAGTTCTTTAGTATAGATATTTTTGTTCTTTTAACGTAGTGGTTCTCTCTAGTAGTTGATATGTGACACAAATTCTTAGCAGAAAAAAAGATCTTCTGCTTGTTCCATTCTTTTCATACTATCATTAAGAATATGTGTTAAGTGTTGCTGCAGAATGAGAGCAAAGAAATTGTTTTATAACATCCATAGAAGCAAACTAAACAAAAAATGGCTGCCTACTGAGCATGATTGGATAAGACAGTAAACAGTGCCATCTTTATGGAGAGTCTGGTCCTATTTAGTGGTTAACAGAATTCTTTCTAAGTGCTATTTTGGTGCTGAGTTTGGTTACTCTCTAGATAAAAAGAATGTGCATTACTAAAATAATCAAAGCAACAAATTAATCTTTTTTCCTTCTCCTGTTGAGGAATTCTGGTGTAGGTGATTCAAAAATCAACTTAGTCACACAGCCAAAGGAATTGGTAACTGGTTGTTCTTAGCCTAATGCCTCTGCAAATAAAATAAGTCAGAGATCTTTTTAATAAAACTGCTTTGTTCTTTTACTTTGAACTCTGGCTACGGGGTTCAGCTGGACGATTATTATAGGCTTCAGAAATAATGGATTAAATCTGTTGCACATAGATTGCCCAAAAAGGTAGAGAGAATTTATATTCTGAAATCATTGGAAATTCTCATCGTAGAGAAGAGGTTCAGAATGTTTTCTTTGATGGCTTCTAAATTCAATCCCTGAAAGCCATAATCTTCTCTACACAATGCATGGAAATTGCCCAGTGATGTTTGGGTTGAAGATTCGTTTTTGTTGTCACTACTTGCATGTTTCTTGTTTGGCTTCTGTATCTGGTCTATGTTTGGTCTCAAATTTCCTCATTCAGTAACTGCAAATACTTCTCCATTTTGGCTGGTCACAATTGGATGGTTGAATGTCAAAATCTGTACCGAGTTAATCCATGTATCTTTTTTTTCTTTAACCACCCTTTGTTCTTGTTCCTTCTCTGTGCTCTGAATACAGGATTTGCTTCAGGAGTCTTTTGCTCTTCATTCAGAAAACCTGTCTTGTCCATCGAAGTTGAACTATCCTGAATAGGACTGCTGCCTTCTCTTCATTCAGATTTCTTCTGATTCTTTGTTACCCTATTTCTCGAGTGAATGGACAACTCTATATTTTAACGAATGATAATTGGCCGAGTTTTGGTGTCATTTTCCACCTACATTGGCTTCCAGCTACTATGGCTTTTGTTAATGTCTCTTTTCAAAATGATTATTCCATTGTTCCAAAGTGTACAACCCATCAACCTCTTTTTTCTTCATACTTTCCATTGCGGTTCTCTGTAGACTAATGAGATTTAGATGTTTTTATATTCATCGATGCAATCAGATCATGCACTAGTTTTTGCACTTTGATATGCATACTTGTTGAGTCTTCACACAAGTTGTTAGGCAAAGCTTTCTCAAGAGATCATTTGACAGCAAATCTCCTCAATATTCAAACAATTTCTTCTTTGTTCTTGCTGATTTCAGCAATGCTGTCTTCTGGACAGTTTTCATTCTTTCTCAGATTCAGAGTTCTTTAAATCTTTTTCAAGGTTTTTTTTTTTTCAAGTGCACCAATGATGATGGGTACAGTTATCATCATGTTCCAATATTTTTTTCAGTTCTATGGCACAGTCCAGATATTTTTGGCAGATTTTCATTTCTACTCTGAGATCTGCTGGAGCAGTTATTTCTTTATTTTTTCTGGCCAAGATTGAGCAATCCATAGAATTCTATTTCATTTCAGTTTTTATTCTCAGGAACAGCTTTTGGTTTATAAATATGTCATCGGTTTGTATGGTCAAATCCAAATCTTTGCACAATCTTAAGTAGATCATCTTGCTTATCCAGTTGAATAACTGTAGCCATCAAATATGGCAAAGGGTTTTATCCTTTTTTTAAATGTGCCTGTGTTTGTTTGTGTGTTTGTGTGTTCCAGCCTTCCTGGCCATACAGTTTTGTCAATACATTTGAAAATTAGAATCACTACTCCACTACCCTTTGAATTATGCATTTTTTTCTTTTTGAAAAAAAAAAATTTTGATATTTTGAGGGCCTTATTCTGACGGGTTTATCAATAAGATCTAGATTTTCTAGAATCTAGACGTTTCTTTACTCTCTTTTAGATGTTTCCCTGAGGGAAATGCCAATGATGTCATAAATAGAATTATTCTGATCGTATTTATTCTTCAATTGAATTTTCTACATGACTTCAAATTTTGATGTTGTTCAATCAGTGACTGTAATGGTAGCAATGTCTACTTTTGAACTACCTTTATACTAATTTGCTGCATTGACTAATTATTTGATTGACAGTCTCAGTTCTAGCTCTGAATTTACAATTTGTTCATTCACTACTTGACATAGTTTCTTATAGAACTGTCCTAGACTGCCATTAATAGGGATTCAGTATCTCTCTTCAAATTTCCTCTTCTCAACCACACTTATGTCATGTCATGTGGATTTCCTTGGAATACCTATGGAATTGCTTTTCCTCTCATTTTTGGTTTCTTACTTTGGACTTTTTCTTCTTTCCAAATAGTCCTTTTGTCAGATATACTGCATCTTTTGGGTGTTGCAATCAATCTTTCATGACTCTGCCTCATGAAGTCCACTTCACAGTGCTAATAGTCCTTTCTTATCTCTTTTCTTTCCAAACACAGTATATCATCTTCATCCTTAGGGTGTTAGGTTCTGTGCAAAGTCATCAATTTCCTTGTTCCTTTATTTGAATTTATTGGTTCTTCTCTTATCCAGTTTAAGAAATGTCCCGAATATCTTACTATGAATAATGCCCGTGTATTTATACTTTTGATCAGGTTCCTACTGTTGAGTCTATTTTCCAAAATCATCTTTGTTCTCCTGAGGGATTCTTATCTAAATTTTTCTATCATTTCATTCTGTTTAGTTGAATCTGTTCTCTTGTTATGAAATTGGTAATTCAATACTCATTCTGTCTGAGTCATCCATTGAGCAATGTCATGAGGGGCTTAGACATGTGCATTAACTTATTTTTCTCTTCATAACTTGGCATTCTAAAATTGGGTGAATATTGGTTGATATCATTAGATATTTCTTTTTTTGAATAGGGAATCAAAATTCACTTTTTATGATGTTATGCATGTGTACTTGGTACATTTGCCTGAATTTCACATTTTATTCAAATTTACACGGAAGCACTTATCATAAGTCTCAGGTACAGACCAAGATGGAAAGGCAAACAGAGAAGAAATAAAACAATTTTCCATTTCTATTATCATGACTTTGATGATTATCTTCAAAATAACAGTATTGATTTATTTCATCCACAAGCAAAAATTGCCTGAAAAAGACTGCTAAAAGCAAAGTGACAACAAGTTTACTCAAAACTTCAATACCTTCCTTACAAGCCTTCAGAAGTATATGATTTTTTTTTTTAGTCTTTTCGGTGAGGTATTTTTGCTATCATTATTTCACCACTAGTTTTACTCCATCTAATTATTGCTGATTTTTATACCAACTATCTCAGTCCTCTTACCCTCTTGGGCTGAGAAAATGTTTTTTTTTTAAAGTTTATTTGTTTATGACTGGTTTGATGTTAATTACTGGAGAAGAACGTAAGGAGGAAAATGAATGGTAATTGTCTGAGAAGATAGCTTTGGATTTCAGAGACTATTTTGCTATTTTAGTGATAAAGAATTATATGGTTGTTATCAGCTAACAAAACACACAGCTTAAAATTCTACGAATAGCCAGAGATCTCAAGTTCTATCATCCAATGTTTTCATTTGAGAGTTATAATCAGTTATCTAAATATATTGATGTGTTTGATCATAACAATCTATTAACTTACCTATATACTGATAATGTATGTAATATTTTGTACACTTCCCCAAAACATATTCAAACTATAGTTACAAGTGACCTTACAACCCTTGGGTTCATTAATAATTCATTATTCTTTGTGCAGAAGAAAAACTTTGAGCTATTCAAAGACAATAAATAAGGCCTAAGACCATACTTTGAAATTCAAAGGGATGAATTTGTCACAACCAGAATTTAGCTTTCAAGGCTTGATGTGTCTTTTTGCAAGGCTAGGTCACTGCCGAATGTGCGAATCAAAATGGTAGACCATTATTAGTTTTTGACTAGTATTTTCCTTCATCATTACTTTTTGTCATTTCTTTACTGAGACGATCAGTCCACCAGAGTGTGTAAACAGCACAGATTGGAATTGATGAAAAATAATGAGCTCTAGAGCTATATTCTTTATTCTTTATTCCCAATCCACACTGTGTACACGCTGCTATAGAGCATCAGTCTTAGTGAAATTGCGATAAAAAGCAACTATAAAATTCAAGACGGAAGAAAATACTAGTCAAAAACTCATAATAGTTGACAATGCTTTTTCATCTGATAAAAAATAAATCAGGATAATATTTCTGAATAGTGGAGTCAAGTTGAGTAGAATGGCAAGGCAAAAAAGGTTTTTTCACAGTGAATATCGTCTTTCATAAAGTTCTTTAAAATTAGAAAAATGAAGTTTGTTTTTTCATCCATAATTTTTCAATGAATGGGCCATTATTTAAAACAGTGAATTTCTGTAGGCTTTTTTCTGTCATTAAAACATAATTATTACAGTGTGTTCTCTTTCTAGACTGTGAAGATTCAACATAAAGTTTCCACGAGTTCTCCAAGTAATTCGTAATTTGTCTAATGTAAATAAAAGAAATGATTTGCATTTTTTTCTCTACATTCTGCATGTGTTTATTTATGTGTACGCAAAAGAGGTCAAATAGAAACAATAAAAAGTCATTATAATTCAATTATTTTTATCATATTTTTTTTTTTGAGCTAGTGTTCTTATCTTTGTTGTTCACATCTTAATGTTTCAACTAGTCTCCTTTTCAAGTCCATGTCACACCCAGTAAATTTCAGAAGGTTTGATCTGATAGAGATTACTATGATGATGGTTCATTTTAATGTAAGTATGTATCTGATATTTGAGTGGCCACGCATGATATACCCAACAGACAATTTTTTTTTTTTTGAATTGATATTTTTGGTGTTTTTAGAGCTACAATACTCATGTTTTGGTTTGAAGCTTGAACACTCTGCATTAAGATACTGTTGTGTGATAACTGACCTGACAGATATGATGGGGAAGGGGTGAAATAGTGTTATCCAACATAAAAGCATTTTGGCAATGAGTGGTGCAATGGACACTTATCATGTGTGGCCACTCATATATATATATATATATATATATATATATATATATATATATATATGTATACATATACATATCATCATCATCAGTCTTTTAACGTCTGTTGTTGGACATAGACCTTCCCCAGGATTTACCACAATTCTCTATCATGGGCGTCGCAGAGCCAGTATTTCCTGAATTTGTCTCGTTCATCTCTCCATTTTGTGTTTTGTCGGCCTTGGTTTCTCATGTGATCTCTGGGGATCCATGTTGTGAGTTGTGATGTCCATCGGTTGTCTTTCATTCTTGTAACATGAGTTTTTTAATAGTTTCCATGATGTTTCAAACTCCTATTTTCTTCCTGATATACTGTGCTTTCTTGTGATCTCTCCGTGTAAGGTTGAGCCTGATTTTCTCATGCACATGTTGCATGGGTCTCAGTTTGCAGGTGTGTCTCTTGGTTAGGTTCCATGTTTCAGCTCCATAAGTGAAAATCAGGAGAATGCATTGGTTGTATTCTCTTCTTTTCAGGATTATTGGGATCATTTGGTTTTTGAAAGTTGAGCTTGCTCTGCCAAAGGCCTGCCATCCCAAAGTGATTCTTTGCTAGATTTCGTCCTCTTTTAAGAATCTAATGGAGATTCGTTGTCATAGATAGATTAAGTGGTCCAACTTGCCAAGTTTTGCATCTTCTATCTTGACAGTTATGTTCTTATTCTCTATATGATTGTTGCACATGATTTTCGTTTTACTGAAGTTCATGTGTGGGCCAACTTTTTTGCTTTCTTCATTTAGTTCATCTAGCATTAGTGGGAGGTCGTGTAGGTTCTCTGCAAAAAGATATATATATATATACATCAAATTTAATAGCCCCCACTAGAAAACTATATGAAGTAAATACTTAAATTTTAAACCCTCAAGTCTCATTGGTGCAGCCCATATGCACCATATATACATAGATAGGTGGCTATCCAGGCCAGATCTACTTGAAAATTGAACAAATCTATGTTGACACTTTTGCTGACAGTTATGGTTGATGTATATATATATAACACAATAATAGATATATTGACATATATATATATATATATATATATATATACATATATATATATATATATACATATATATATTGATATATATATATATATATATATTGATATTGATATATATATATATATATATATATATATATATATATATATATATATTGATATATATATATATATATATATATATATTGATATATATATGTGTATATATATATGTATATGTATATATATATATATATATGTATGTATATATATATATATATATATATATATATATGTATATGTATATATATATATATATATAAATTGATATATATATATATATATATATATATATATATATATATCAATTTATATATATATATATATACATATACATATATATATATATATATATATATATATATATATATACATACATATATATATATATATATATACATATACATATATATATACACATATATATATCAATATATATATATATATATATATATATATATCAATATATATATATATATGTATATATATATATATATATATATATCAATATCAATATATATATATATATATATATCAATATATATATGTATATATATATATACATATATATATATATATATATATATATATATATATATATATATCAATATATATATATATGTATATATATATATCAATACATATATATATATATATATATCAACCAGAACTATCCGCAAAAGTGTCAACATAGATTTGTTCAATTTTCAAGTAGATCTGGCCTGGATAGCCACCTATCTATGTATATATGGTGCATATGGGCTGCACCAATGAGACTTGAGGGTTTAAAATTTAAGTATTAAATTCATATAGTTTTCTAGTGGTGGGGGTATTGAATGTGCAATGCAAGTTTTTTCGCTGAATTGGTTCCTTAGTTTGTGCCTGGCAATATTCATATTTATTTTTTGAAAACTCAAACATTTCCAGTGATCACTGCCCAGACAATTTTTCAATTTTCAATTTGATCATCCCTTACTAGGCAGGCTGCCAAAAGACACTGGTCATGGGAAAGTTTCTACTGAGTGACTAACCAGACCTGTTCTCAGTTTAATCAAAAACACAGCTGAGATTATTAGCATGTGTATACTGCAATATCTTTCATGAGTGCAAATAAAAAGTTACTCCCTTTAGCTAAGAATGAACAGTACATATCTAAAGATCTGAAAAAGTGAAACATTCTTGGTCAGGGAAATTCTCATGAGAAAAGGCAAACGGAATATGTACTAGAATATTATTTTAGAGGAACGTGCACATTCATTGCAAAAGCCGCACGCGACATGTACGTAAGGGGATGCACACGCTCCCCCAGAATACAACAGACACCCAAAGAAAGTCAGACGATATATGCCCAAGACTTTGAGAAAAATAAACAACGAAGATGGGCAAAATAGTCCGAATACATTATAAACAATGATTAGGTTATGTTACTTCTCCTGAAAAAAGTTGTAAAGAAAAATGAAATGAACAGAACAAAACAATGTTTTCCCAGTCGACCTTTATTTCCGCCACATTTGCATGATCAAATCTTTGCATTGCATGCCAGATGATTGAAGCTTGTACAACAAGAAGCAAATTATAAGAGAAGGAATAATACTGACACGGATATACATATTAGTCGATTAGAGACATAATTGATTTATACCCTATCAAATCATAAAGCTTTTATTCATTTATCTATCATGCAATATTAAATAATTACTTATAAGTGTATCTCTTTCGTCTTTAGAGATTAATATAATTTGAATGCAAGTGAACAATATCATAGTTTTGCTGTTACAGGTGAGTCTCTGAGGCAATTAATAGATACTTGTGTAATTTTCTTTAGGTTAATAAGGCCATTACAAAGGGGAAAGATTTAAAATCAAAATCATCGAAGAGTTTGACTGAGAATTGGAGTATAGACTCTAGAGGTAAGAATTTTCCGATCTCTAATTATAAGCAAAAGACCATCTACCAAGAAAGATTCATTTATTTCCTAATAACTTTAGGCACATGCATAAAATGACAGCATTTAGATCAGTGATTCTGAACACGGCGTGCTTGTCCCACAAGGGAGCAATTCGAATATATCGGGGGTGCAATTTGGAATATGGGTGTAAAGAGCAGAATGCATTCCCTGGCTCAAAACTTTATCATATTAAGACTTAACTGATTAATTCTTAATTGCTCAATACTTTTAATTCCTAATTGCACAATACTATTAATTACTAATTTTTCTATAGATTCCATGGTAACAAATGCTTAACTCATTATAGTAAGGGGGAATTAATCAAAGCGTGAAAGTGAAACATTTGGCTTAAGACGAAGAATTTAATTATACATATATGGGCGAAAGCATATAAAGTTTAGTGCTTTCGATCACATAATGCATAGATATATAACTGCTTTTTTATCGTAAAGGAGGCATCGAATCTTTTGAGCTGTCATGGAGGGGTGCGGAGCAAAAAAGTTCAAGAAACACTGTCTTTGATCGGGAACCCCCCTCCCCTATTTCAGCGGAGAATTTGAGGGAAAAAAACACGTTTTCCAGAATTCCTCTCGACTATAACATCCTCAGGATCTGGTCAGTCTTGGGGTGAGCAATGGAGGTTATGTTTATTGGGGGTAGGGGTAGGTTTATGTGTTCTCAAATACAGTATTTTTTGATAAAATCTATGAACAAAACTTTTTTAAATCTTATGAGCATCAGGAAATATTTAACAAAAGATACTAAAAGCAAATAGCTCATTATACCATTAAGGGTTTTTTTTTTTCATTTCAAGCTTTGTGCTTTTATAAGCACAAGCATCCCTCCATTATAACATGGGTGTTGGGGTTCAAGAAAGCCAACTGCATTGTAACCGGGCTTTGATAACTAGGACTGCAAATTTAGCTATTTGGATCTAGATCTAGCTCTTTTTGAGTTAGTTTGAAATTTTGAGGTTCACCATCCGTCCAGGTTAAATTGTAAACCATGCTATAATGAATTATTACAATGCAGGCAAATGGTTTTATCATTGTTGTTATCATTTCTATCTATCGTTTATATTTACAAGTATGGATCAATAACTCCATAGTCTGACACAATTATTATCTCAAATTTCCTCTGTATAATGTTCAATCTATGTGATTTATGGTGAAGCATTAGGTTAAGTGCTTTGACAAGGAAAGAGTTATGTTATCAATTAGATATTAATTATGTAGAATAAATGCTCTTTTTATCATTAGGCTACAGAATTATCGATGTACCGACATGCCTAGCCTAGCTTAGTATGGCACAGGAACAAACACAAGGTTGCGGGAAATTCTACTTGTGTATAACTGGTAACCTATCTCACCTGCGATATTACTGATTACAAATCCTACTTGTGATATAAGTGTTTACCAATCCTACCAGTGATATAACTGGTAACCAATTTTACCTGTGATATTACTGATTACAAATCCTAATTATGACATAAGTGTTAACTAATTCTACCAATGGTATAACTGATAACTAATCTTACCTGCGATACTACTGATTACAAGTACTACTCTTGATATAACTGTTTACCAATCCTACTTGTGATATCATGGATTATGTGAACAGCAAGTTTTATAATATTTGGATGAAATAAAAATCCACTAAAACATGAAAACTGTTTCAAAATGAGCATAATTATTGTCGAGACTAAATAAGTACATTCATTAAAATCTGGGAGAATAATAATGAAAGCTTTCAATACAAATAACAGGGGAAGCTAATTCTTGTAGACAATTAACAAACGTTTGCCAACTCAGATATATTTCATTTAAAACTCTTTAGAGAGCATGAAAGCATGAACACAATGAGAGACAGAAATAATCTGAATGTTCAAACTAATTGAATTATGAAGCTGATCTATTTTTTTTATTCATATTTTTTTTTTTTTTTTTTAAGGCTTATCCAAAGTTTGAAGTTACATGCACTGGGCGAAAGAATTATGCAATCCTACCATCTTGGTTACAGTTCAGTAATTATCAGATTGGATTATATCCCGGATCTCCAGTCGCGGAGCCAAGCCATCATATAGTGGTAGATTAGTTCTGGGAGACCAAAGAAAAATATTTAAAATATTTTGTGGATGGAAATATGGGAAGAAGGGGAAAAAAAAAATGATAATAATAATGATAATAATAAATAGACGGCCGATTCAATTGGAAGACTTATCCAATCCAGAGGATGCGAGAAGCAGAAAATATCTACTGGCAACTAAAGGCATAGTAAAGAGTTATCTTAATGTTCATTAATTGCACTTATTTGGACCAGGTCAGCTGATCATTCTTGTGTGCAGTGTTCAGCCATCTGTTATGAATTCGCAAAAACAAAACAGACTTTTGATTATTGAGTGAGGTCAAATGCATAATCGTGTCGGAAAAAGCATTACTCTCTTCTTTTTTTCTTTTCTTTTAACCATGGATTTGACTCAATAATATGATGGAAACAGACAGATAGATAGACCTAAACATGCAAACCTCTAATTATCTATCATTTACGTACTTTATTCATTGGCTTTGTAAATCTTTTCAAGAAATGTGTTTGAGAATTTTATCATGATTTATATAATCTACAACTTCATTGATTTCAACGTATCAAATAACTAGTTGTAGTTCAGAGACATCCAACAGAGCTTGGTCTGTGAGAATGCTTTGAAGAAGTATGCTTTTTAAAGCAGCCATTCTCAACCTTATTTTGACAGGAGTCCCCTTTAGAGCTCTTCTCAGTTTCCAGACCCCCTTGTCAAACAGGAATACAAATACAAGACAGACATTCATTCATAATTATTTGTCTATGACTCCTTTCAAATATGACAGGACTCCCATCCACCTTATGGTCCCCACTGAGAATAGCTGCTCTAGAGCAAGGTATTCTTCACAAATAGAGTTGCCTGCTCTTTACATAGAATTTTTAAAAAAGTGAAAATATTATTTGTCTATTTTTTGTCAAACTTTGACTCTGGAGCTCACTTTATTTTCCCCTGGTAACAGCAACAACAACAATGACCCTCACCAAAATTAGAACCTTTCAAAGCTACTGAGGTGGCTGAACCTCGGTGTGCAACCTCATTTCAACTCCACTAAATTTATAAAGAAAAATTGGGGTCACTCAACCCCACTTCCTGAACAGCCCACCTGTATTTTTTCAGTTTATATCTTGATTTGCCTCAAATTATGTCTAGAATTATCTAGATTTTCATGCTATTTATCTACAAAAACATTCATATTATTTAATCAAGTTCCCTTTCATGGCACAATTTAAAGATCTTTTTCACTTAAATGAAAACTGTTTTTCTTTTTCACAGTTTTTTGCTTTTTGAAAATTCAGCCTAGTGGCTAATGTAGTTGCATTTTTCTATTTATTTATGTGTTACTTGTCCAGCACTAACCATTCATAGTAGAAACTCAATATTTCTCATGCGAACTCTCCTTATTGAGTCGGAAAGCTTCAGTTAGAGTGGAGTTTGACTCTGAAGCAGCCGGTTTTGTTCCACTATAAAATCTATAATTATGATGATTTATTCCTGAAAGACTATCGTTTATTATCACAATGAACTCAAAACCTAAAAAGAATGCACAACAAAGGGATCACGCAGTTTTTTATTCATTTTAGAATCAGGGCACTGTGTAGTCATTCCTAAAAAATCACCATCAGTAAATATTAAGACAAATGTTTATTATGATGTTTGTGTTGTAAAGTAAAGCTTTCAAAATCATATCTCTGTTTAGCAAACAGAGTAACAATAATAATAAGTGTGAAGCACATCATGGCATTTAGTATGAATCTTTCAAGTATAAATATTGTACCTCTAGGCTTATTTTTTTGTATCAGTCTCAGATTCATCATTATTCAACCAAAACTGTCAACATAGCTATTTTTCGTTTTTTTTTAGTGGGTCTGACTAGGTATGCATCACACGTACAAGTTGAACTAATGGAGCTAGATAGCTGGAAATTTAAGCATTTACTTCTTACTATGTCTAGGAAAGAAATTTTTTTTTTTTGCTATTTTAAAATTCCTCCCATTCTGGGTTTTTAGTGTGGGAAGGGGGTTCAGTTCACTAAGTGAGTTTTTACAAAATTGGTCTCTTAGTTGGTGTCTTGCAGCTTTTACGCTTGATATCTAAAAGTTCAGACTTTTTTAGTGATCACCGCCCCCCAAAAAAGCAAGAGAAATACGTTATTCATTGATCATTTCTTTTTCAAATTCAGTTATTAATCACCCCCAACCTGGTATGCTGCCAAAAGATGTTGGTCATATGACGGTTTCCGTTGAGTTTTTTTTTTTATAGAAACTAAAATTTCAAGATATATTGGCTGAGCTCATTTTCTCATTACAGTTTACAAAGAAGGTAAATAAGGGGAAATTTCAAGGTTTGTAAATATTTACAAGGTTTGAGCTGTGACTCCACTGGATTAGAATGTAAGCTTAATCATCATAGTGAAAATATTTAACTATATTAAATACTAATGTGGCATCTAATATAGTCAAAAAATCATAAGTCATGATTTTGAAAACATTTGATGCATTTGGTGTACTTGGTATGTATTTTGTCATTACTGAAACTGATACCAATTAACACTTTAAAAAACAACATACGTGAATAAGTATTGCGTACATGTATTTTTCTAATATTCATTTAAAATGTTTGTTCCAAAATATATATTTAATAATAAAAACGTGTTAGTAAATTTATTTTTTTGTCTTGCGGCTCTTAAACATTAGAAGTTGATCATAGGTGGTACCTATATGTACCATATTTGGCCAACCCTAGTTTGGACCATACTATTGAATACAGAAGCATACAGTTCAGATGGTCCTCATTAAAGGTTACAGTTGTTCTATTCAAGAAATCAATATACAATGGGGAATTTTTTCTTACAATGATTAAATGAGGTGACATTCCATGATGTAATTTTACACCTCCTTTCGGTGGATTTTAGATATTTGGTAGCAAAAAGGCACTACGAAAATGCTAGTAAAATACCATAACACTAGAATCTCGCTTACTTATAAAATAGTAGAAGAGAGAAAAAAACACTAGCAAATAATGGTGTACTGTAACTATTCAAATATAATGCAGAATTAGAAAAAAAAAAACACCAATTAGTTAAAGCTTTCAGTGCACTGTAGAGTTCAAAAGTCTCCATGATATCTAAAATCTGCTGTTGACACTCAACAAGATCGGTCACAAATCAAAATGTTTGGTGATGTTGTTTCGACCATCAATATGACCAGGGATGAGAATAGGGTTTAAATGGATGTATGGAATATACCTACTTCTCAATTTCCAGATTTTTTGAAGGTTCAATATCTACTAATGGAGACAATACTGTATGCTTAGTTCGCAAAACCAAGCCTTACCATATACCTAGTTCTCAAAATCCATTTTCGTACTGTACAAATACTTATTGCCCCCACTGTTGGCTTCATTGAATATGACATTTACAAACTAACTGTTTATGTAAACTATGCTATCTTGGGTCAGATTCATGAAACAATACTGAGAGTTATATCTTAGCCTTGGTCACATTTGAATCTCACATACATAGACTAGTCATCAGATTTTCTTATACCTATAATCTCAAGAAGACTGACTTTACCACAATCTTGTCACTTCACTTTAGTTGTTTTCTGCACAAACTCAGTATATCTGGTCTGATGGGAAAAAAATTGATGGTTGAATACCAAATTTTGCAATTTTTTACCTAAAATTCCTTCCAGTAAGTTTCAGCACACAATTTTTATATTGTACGTAGAAAATCAGGTAAAATGGATAGTCAGAGATCAAGAATTAATGCAATCATTGCTGTCAGAACATTTATATATTCTATGATATGTCTGATTATTATCTTGTTAAAGTGTTTTACTAAAGAAATGCATAGCAAATCTTTTACCTTAAAAATACATTGTAAATTATGTTACCATAGAAATGTATTTAGAATTATTGTTCAAAAATGAATGCAAAACTTTCTGAAACAGGAGAGCTATTATACATATAATGTAAACGCCAATGTTAATATTTTTTATATAGAAATGCTTTAAAAATCAAAGAGAATGAATTATCATTGTTCAGGAATCGAGTAAAGTGCTACTGACAGAGTAGGACTATTATATATTTCATAATATTTCTCTTATTTTTGAAATATACAGTACTTGAAGGTATCTCACTGATATTTACTCTTTATAATGTTAAATTGCATTTTGGACTTGAAAAATGTTACGGCATGTCTCATAGATATGAGAAAAATCTTAAAAATCAAAGGATAGTTTGTGATTTATATCATAAGTATGAGCATGTTTTGGAAAAAATTTATTCATATACAACAGAGATGCTATTATTGTCATGCTGTTATATTTTTAGTTGAGATATACGCGGAGCAATTTCTTCTGCTATGAAGCAATCAGAAGACACTTGCTGGAATATTTGATTGTTTCATCCAATAACCTTCTTCATAAAGGATCTATAAAGTTGAAATTATGCCACAACTAAGATACAAGATTGGCAATGATACACACAAAATATAAAGTAAATATATTTATCATTTTAGGAGTTATGTGGCATTACTTGGAAAACACACTAACAAAAAGTTTTCATACAGTTGATATCAATCATTATGAATTGGGTATATGTATAGCTCTTTGCAACTTCATGATTGAGCTGCTGTGCGTGGGCGATTAATATGGAGGAAATGTTGTGTCCAAGTTCCACTCCCCGCATCCTGACTATGCTGAGGGCTTTCAAAGAAAACAAGTACTCAATACATTTGGTGATCAGCGTGGCTGCAGGAGATAGCTCCAAAACTAGTCATGGTCATTCATCTTGATACTAACAAGGCTCAACATTGCTTAACTTCAGTGATCATACAAGAACCAGTGTATTCTACATGATTTGGCCGTAACCATAAATTAGGTGGATATTTGAATATTGTCTAATTTCGATTTTCATAAAATCATTTGACACATTCTTTTAACTTCCTTGATTGATATTTTGCAACATGCAACATTGCATTGTCAAGCCTTGTCTTCGAAGCATTATATTATTCATACAGCAATTGAATCAAACTGGTTCCACTATGGCAAAGAGAAAGGAGTTCAGTGTCGACTCCAGGCAATTCGTTATTAGAAAGCACAAGGCAGGAAAGAAATATGATAAGATTTCCAAATTGCTGAGTGTCACTAAGTCAATGTTCCTATCTATGGTAAAGGAATTCAGAATGGTTGGTGATGTGAAAATCTTCCACAAGTTGGTCATCCTGATAAAGTTTCACCAAGGCTCATGAGCAAGATAGCGAGAGACTTCAGTAAAGATCCATGGATGGCATGGGAAGATGTGTAAAATAATCTCGAATTATACGATATGCATGTTAGTCAGAGTTCAGCAAAGAATTCATTGCACTATGTAGAAATGAAAACCCATAGACCAAGCAAAACACCTATATTGCATTTGAAAGCTAGATTTAATTTACCTACAGAGCGTCTAAACAAAGATAAAACATCTTAGGAAAAAGTCTTGTGGTCTGATGAGACAAGGCTGGAATTTTTCATGCAATACTGATGGTGGAAACAGAACAAAAGTTATTTGCCGAGGAAAATCATCCCAACAGTGGAGCATTATCCCATCATGCCATAGGATTGCTTTAGTGCAAAAGGTGTTGGTCAACTTGTCTAAATCAAAGGAACTATGAAAAAAAAAATTATCAAGATTTTCTTTAGTATAATCTGAAAGGTTTGGCCCAAATAGGATATTCCCACAAGACAATCATCCCTAACGTAATTCTAAGCCGGTAACTTTATGATGAAAGAGAAAAAGATCAATATTTTGCCATGACTTCGCAATCATCCATTCTAAATCTCATTGAAGATTTGTGGTGTGAATTAAAAATGAATGTTAGGAAAAGAAATCCCCAAAACAAATCAGAATTAAAGAAGTTCAGCAAAGAAGAATGGAGCATAATCTCTGTCAAAACTTACCAAAAGTATTTGGATAACTACTCTAAATGTTTGGCAAAAGAAATTGAACAAAAAGGATTTACAGCAGATTACTGATGCTCACTTGTTTATAGCATAATGCTCGAATCTCCAACCAATTTATAATGGCTTATATCAACTGTATGAATACTTTTTGATGATATATTTTTCAAATATTTCCCACATAACTCTTTCAATAATAAATATATTTACTTCATATGTCTTGCATGCATTATTGCTCATGTTGAGCGTGAGAAGGTGAGGTGAAATTTGAACTTCATAGAGCTCTTATGGAGAAAGATATTAGATTTTTCATACTGTACAAATATTTATTGCCCCCACTGTAGGCTTTTACTGTGGGCCATGCGCGAGTTAGAACTGGCTAGTAAGTAAGGACTGTGTTTTGCGATTGGCTACCTTTATTAGAAGGAGTCAATCCATGTGGTGTTGGCATAGCAAAACTAATAAAAACTAAATTCTTAAAAAATGAAACCTTCTCTATGCTAAACTTTGCTGGCATTTGCAAAGTGATAGCCTCTAAAATGAGAAATGAAGCTGTAAAACCTCAAAATTTACAGATGCTTAGGATTTAGTACTGTTCAGCAAATGAGTTTTGGTTAAAATTTAGTACACAAAGTTGTAATTAAGTTATCTGTATCTCCAATGGAAATGTTGCTTATGGAGATTCTAAATCAGTTGAAAGCTCTTTTGTCTGACATGAAAACATAAAAAACATTGATTGGGATCTGTCAAGGTTGTCAATGGTGGTAACTGCTGTTTGGTAGTTAAGGAAGAGCAGTTTATCCAAGTGCTCACTCACCCCATTCACTTCTCAATCAAACATCATGACTCTGTGGATTATGATCTGGAGTTGTGACATATCTATCATTTTATGTTTTCTTTCCTATTTATTATTGTTTTTGTTGTTGTAATTTTTTATTTTATCCGTTGTGATCATTATTACCTCTGACCACGACGTTGGAGTGGTAGATGTATTTTGTTGCAGCTCTCTATCTATCTGTCTTTCTATCTATCTGTCTGTCCACATGATATCTCCAAAAGTACCCAATGGATTTCAATGAAAGTTTGTCAAAGACTGTGCAATAGGGTAAAAAAGAGCAGGTTACTTTTTGGGATAGATCTAAGAATTTTTCTTGAGAGGTATTTCACAGTTTTTTTTTTCTTTTACATATTTATGTATATGGTCATGTCTATCCACACTATATTTTCAAAAGTTCACCATGAATTTAAATTAAATGTAATCGAAGGTTGGACAATATACCATGGAAAGAGTGATTGAATTTTAGAGCAGGTCCATGCACAATTACCCTCCTCACTCAACTTACATCATAGCTATATGTTCACATCACATATCACTAAAATTGCATGTCTGTCCATTAGATATAACCAAAAGTTTGGGGGCAGATTCATCCCCTATAGCCTCCCCTGCATTGTAGTTACTGCTTAAAGTTCATGTCTGTCCATGCAATATCTTTAAAAGTTCCCAATGAATTTCAATGAACTTTTGTGGAAAGGTGGGCAAAGGGCTACAGGAGGAGTAATTCAATATTTGGGTTGATCCATTCACAGTTACTTTCCCTGACAAAAGTGTTAGTAGAGGTATACACTCTCCTAGTGCTTTCTAGTTATCTATGCAATTCATATGATCAAACAAAGTTTTTGATGGTTGTCATTAATGATCATACTAGTGATGAGACAATCTGTCAAGATCTGGGGCAGAGCAGTGGAAGAGATGCGTTTATACCTTTACCAAGGAATGAGCACAAGGTAAGCAGCCTCGACCGAAAGTCAATTTTGCCTTGGCAATTCAGTTTTCTCTACCAATAACTTTTTCTCCACCCAACAACTCTAATTACCATGTACTGATTATAAAGCTAATAACTCTATTCTCTGAATAATTCTTGCATTAATTTTCTAACCACGACATTCCTTTTCTTACTGATTTTCAATGTATCAATATTGTAAAACCATTTACAATGCATTCCTATGATAAAATTACTATTCTATCTGTAATGCTTGCCTCAAGTCCTGACCACTGAAAATCCCTTTCCTCCAGATTTTCAGTACGTTTCTACATTGTTATTATTTGCAATGCATTTCTATAGTTAGAATATTTGTGATGTATTTCTATAGATAAAACATTAGAAACATATTTACATTGTACATGTAATAGCCCAATTTTTGATGATAATGCTTCCACCAATGCCTGAACATTGACAATCCCATTTATACTGCTTTTCAATATGCAACATACAGTGTTGAAACTTTCAAAATGTTGTGTTTAATCATCAAGTTATTTTTCTCTCTAACACCAAAAATATTTACTTTGTGAGCACAAAAAATACCCAAAACTAAGTGGAAAAGTTTTAGAAATGCAGCATAATCAGTGGGCTGAGATAAAATGAGTGAAATCTTGCTTATGTATACAGAGATTAATTGCAGTTGATGCTGAAATATAACTATAATTTTTTTCCATTTTTCCCTACAGGCAGATTTGCTGCGTTACTGTGTGTAATATTTAAAGCAAATAATAGTTTCAATGTATTTTTTCAGAAAATCCTACCTGTTACATCTACATAAACAGATGGTTTTAAAACAATACTCATTATATGAGTGGCAGTTCAGTATCTAAAGAAACCTATGTTCTGACTTATCACAGGTCCATGAGCGTGTCACAATTTGTGTTTAATTTTTTGTCAATGATATAAAATTTGCCTTGTCTGTCTTACAAAATTGTGCGGAAATTCACTAGAAAACCTATATTTGGGATCTTCCTTGCAGGTCAAAGAGCATGTAGGGTCAAAAATTTGTTCAGGTTTCCTCCTTTATGAATGGGGAATCGTCTGAAAAGAATCAAAAAATTAATGTCAAAAGTAACCTAGAAGTATTTTGCATATAATAACCAATTTACAAACTCGCGCATGCATGTACACACACACACACACACACACATATTCGCATTAGAGACCATCAACCAAAACTGTCAGCAACAACAAGGTCAAGATCAACATATGTTTCTCCAGTTTTTAAGTGGGTCTTGGTGGTTGGTTGGCTATATATATGCCACACATTCAAGCTGCACCAATGGAACTAGATGGCTGAAAATTCAAGTATTCACTCCTTATTATGTCTGGAAAAAAAGTTTGGCAAAGTTGAACAAGTCCACCATAAAAAATTTCCCAATGATGTGACTATTTAGACTGAACACTGCTAAACAAACTAACATTTGTTATTTTCGTACTTAACCTATTTACTCAAGAACAATGCGATCTTGAATATAATTTTTATACTTAAAATTCAGTAATATATCGACTGTACTGAATGTACTTGAAATAAGCTTTTTTTGACAGCACTCAATACATCATAAAGCCAGCTTCAGTTTAGTTGGGATGGGATTGAACTAATAAAAGAATTGTAAATAAATAAACTAGAATCTGATACTTCATATTGTTATGGTTCACAGATTTTACTTATTAATTTTATCAAAATTTTTGAAATCCTTTTTTTAATGAAAAAATCACCATTTTCACTCGTGTACAATACAAGAAATCTAACACAAAAAATCAGGATCACAACTGGCAGGAAAGTTATGTTTCAGTATGAGAAAAAAGGTTAACACATTGTAACATATTGCTGGATTTCAGCTACAAAAATCTGATTCAAGATAGCATTGTCTTGAGTGAATAAGTCAAGTATGAAAATAACAAATGTTAGCTTGTTAAGCGGTGATCGGTTGAAACGGTCCAAATCATCAGATCAATTTTAGATAGCTGATTCGTAAAACTTCACCAAAAGTTTTTTTGTTTTAATAAATTTCCGTCGCAAAATAGGATTTTAGTGGGGAATACCGATTTACAATGTAAATCTATACTAAATCGATTCCTTAGTTTGAATCTGGTAGTGTTCATGCTTTTTTTTTTATGGGAGCAAGAATTTGATCGTTTTTGGTAATCACTACCTAACAAAAGGAGAGAGTGATAATTTATTCATTGATCACCTCTTTTTCCAATTTTTTAATTGATCGTACCCCAACATGACATGCAGCCAAAAGACATGACAGTTTCTATTGGATGACAAACCAGACCTGTACATATACATATTCATCAAATAAAGATTCCAGATAACATTGTGACTACAATACAAGCAAGAAGATCTTGTGGTCGCTTTATATTACAAGATTTCTAAACTAATTAATAGTCAGAGCTGATGTGTTGGCTTCTAAGACATGAATAAAGCAATCATGCAGCCAGACCTGTTATGGCACAGTACATATTTACAGTACATAATGTACATAATACTCAATAGCAGTATTAAACATGTATGTTACTGGTTTATATGTTCAATCTACAGTATTTTTTATCTTCATTTTAATCTAAATTCTCTTTACTTACAAATAAAATCTTTTACAAATTCCTTTATCAATTTTAGGGTTATTCTTTTGGGGTAAAGGAAGACTTACCCAACACTTGTTTCTATTGATAAAATAGAATGAATTTTGACTTTGGATCTTCAAGATATAAAAATCGTTGAATACGGAATTGCTGAATGTATGGTACCGAAATAACAACCATGGACAATTGTAAACTAGCATTCCTTGGAAGATTATGATTCACTACCACCCATGTATGCTGCTTTTTGCCCCAGGAATTGATCAGTGGTGGTGTCAAAACAAAGTTACCTTGAGGAGAATATCACCAGGATGGTTGAATCATATATTTATGGTTTAAAGAAAAAAAAACAATTTAGGCTAGTCATTTGATAGGGTGATCAATTGAAAAAATTAGAAAAGGGGGTGATCAATGAATAAGTCACTTTTCTTGCATTTTTCAGCTATGGTCACCAAAAAAATACAAGTTTACAAAAAACAATCTTTAAGGCTGTTAGACATTAACTAAGGGACCAATTCGGCATAAAACACTATAAACCTATTTTGGGGGAGAGTTTTCAGAAGAACATTTTCCCAATTCATTGAGGGTGTGTGTGAAATTTCAAGTTTCTACGGTGAACAGTTAGGACTGGTTGAAGTTCAGATAGATACATAGATTAATATCAAGGTCAGACCATGTGAATACTGTATTATACAATGTTTGTCCAAATCACTTTTCGCCCTTCTGTCAGGAACGTAACTCAAACATTGAGTTACACATACTTGTGTACTGTATATATGTCTGTGGATAAGCATTCCAATGTGGCTACTAAACATTGAGCAAAAACCATGGAATTCAGACTGAAATTAGGGTCT
Organism: Thysanoteuthis rhombus; assembly: GCA_963457665.1. Taxonomy (NCBI): domain Eukaryota; kingdom Metazoa; phylum Mollusca; class Cephalopoda; order Oegopsida; family Thysanoteuthidae; genus Thysanoteuthis; species Thysanoteuthis major. The sequence goes on along the minus strand of OY735204.1, from coordinate 45,248,124 downwards.
CGTCTCACCTGAAGGTTGCCTTATCTGCCAATAAATACGGTTATTAATTTCCAAAGAAGATCAATTAAAAAGTTAGATTTCCCTACACAACTCATCTGCTTACAATCTTACCTGACGATTTTTTCTTGTATATCAGGTCATATGTGGTTTAAAGGGTGTAACTCTTTTATTTCAGGATATACTATATGATTAAACTGGATAGTCTTGGAACAAAAACTAGCATCATTTTTAATTGATCCGGTAAAGTGGTTATGTGGTAAATTTCGAAGTTTCTCACCAACTTTTAAAGTATCAAGTTTTCATAAGAAATATTCCAGACAATATTTTATTGAAGCTGCAACACTCCTAAAATTAAAATGGAACATTAATATATTTTTCACTCATAGTTGCAAAAATTTTGAAATGGAAACGGTTAAACAGATGACATTTTAAGCAGTGTATATTATGTACATGTTTATATAATTTTAATATTACTATGAATGAATAAATGAATGGCTTGGCCTCGCAAATGAAGATTTTAGGGAGGACTTCCATGACTATAGGACCTTAGATAACAAGGTCTGTGTCACAGGAGAGCCCTCCAGTTCACACAATTGAGTTTTAATGTGATGTGCAATGTATGCAGGGCTGACAACACCCTTTAAACTAAGATGGTCAACTAAGGTGGCACAAATAGCAAGACTCCAAGGTTGTAGATTTGACATGAGTTTCCTCCTTCTGGCAGATGCCTGAGCTAGCTATGGGGGTCTGCTGCCTCTTTGCTAGATTATTCTGACAGCAGATGCTTGAGCTGAATATAGAAGTCTGCTGGCCCTGCAGAAAAGTCAATTCTGATACTATTGCTTGTCGCATGTATGTTGGAGCACAGGTCTTGAGCCCTCTCCAGAGTTTGTTTTTTTTTCTCCAATCTTCCTTCCTTTCATTTGTTATAATATTAGAGAAAGACAATGTAATCCCTTTTGCTTTTCAGATCACTTCCTTTGACTCTCCCATTTTCCAAAAAATGTAATTGTTATGATAACACTAATAATAAGTATCAACAACAACAGCAATGATAATTATGATGATAGCAAATAAGTATTTACTTATCTTTTGTGTTCGTCAGCTTTGCTCTCTCAGTCTCATTGTCTTACTAGTCAAACTCATTCCCAAAAGTTTCACAGCGACCACCTTTTGTCAATCGTTCTTTTATCCCCTTTTCTCTGACATCACTCTCAACTCATTATAACTTTCTCTTTTCTGGTATTTGCATAAAACATTCATCAAGCATTTGAAAATAAAAGTGAACAATTAAAAGTAGTTATATATCAATGCTATTAAAATTGATGTAATAGCAAAGATAATGATAACAGCAATATCAATAATAATATTACCAGCAATGATAATGGACATGTACTTGCAGGTCATCATACGAACCAGTTGGCCAAAATTATTATTTAAACCATTTGGTTTTTGAGTTTTTAGCTTTAAGTTAGTGATGTTCTTGCACACAACAATGATAATGATGATAAAACATACACATGCATGTTTATATTCCCCTCTTTTATTCAAATAAGTTTTAACTTAGTAGAAGTCCATGAGGCCTCTTCTCAGTTGATTTCTGACTGTTAACAGTTTTTTTAAATTGTTTTTTTGTTTTGGATTTTTGATGGTGGTTTGAATCAAATAATACATTGACTAGAGGATTTGATACTGTATTTTTTCTGAGAATGTAAAGCAATCTTGAAATATACTCAAATAAGCAATAGCAGCAAAAAAGTTGTTATAGAATGAATTAGTACATGGTAATGATATTAGTAACAGTAACAACAATAATATTAGTGATTATAGTAATAATGAATGATAATTGATAATTGCAATATCACCTTTCGCTGTTAACTCTTCTGTTTCACAAAAACATTATGGGAGAGGAAAAGAAAAAATTTCATATGTCCATTGTTCAGCTCAAGCCTTTTGATATTTGGTCTTCAAACCATAAAACTAAAACAGTAAATTTTGTAATATTTCAAATTTTTAAAGTTGCTTTTCTAAGTTGTTTCTTACTCAATATTCACTCAAAAGAAAAAAATTAATAAAAAATAGCATGGAAGCCACTTGTATCATCTGTAATTACTGATGCCAGGGGCATAACTGAGGGATCTTAAATCGGCCCTTGGACGCCCAATGGAATCGGGGGCCCCAGAGCTTTATGGATAGACCCTCAAATCCCTAGCTACAACGCTGCTTTTGAAAAAACTGCCAACTGAACAAACTCATGGGTCCCAGGCTTTTGAAAGGTCTGTCCAAAGACCCCCAGTAATACCTTTGTTGATCCTTGGGGTGTCTGCAGACCCCACGTTGGAAATTTCTGCACTAAATGTTTGAGGGAAGCCTCAAGGAGCCAAACCCCACAGGCCCCCAAATCTCCAGCTATGCCCCTGACTGATTCATTTAAATTATGACTATTGCATAATTGAGATAATTACCACTCATGCCAGTGATTAGTATTCAAGCAAATATATGTTTTTGTATATTATAAGCCACTCTTTTTCGACCGTGGTTGTAGGGGTTCCATAGAAATTTTATACATGCGTGAAAAAAGCACAAGACTTTTGCATCATTTGGGGTTTTTTATATAATGTTTAGTGATCCCTGTCCTGATGACATGTGACAATAGAAGCATCAGAGTTTTTACCAACTAAAAGAGTGTCTGCGGCTGTCATTTTTTACAATCATTATGAATTTCAGTTTCATAGAGGAAAAATTCTGAGTTCTTGAATTTTTTATATAAGTATATAAAGTTTATGAAAATCATTCATTTTATGGAAGGTAAACTAAGTCTGTCAATATTTTTTCAAGGAAACTGTCTGCCATTACATATCTATTCATATTAAATGTCCTTTGGATGAAAGAACACTGCTAAAACTACAATATCTCAGAACGTTTCCCAGAATGAACAAATATTCAAGAAACTATCTTTCAGTACACAGTAGAATACTGTTGCAATTACTTTTAGATTATAATATATATGAATTTTTTGGACATGTTGTTAACTGTATATGAAACATTTCTATGAAAGTGTTTCATCGAGTTGAAGCTTGTGTTTTTCTTTTGTTTTTTTATGTCTTTTATGCAAGCAAATAATGTTATTGCAAATCAAGTATCAACAGATAATGTTTTTGCAATGAGCAAAAATACGCATATGTGAGTTACCCTGGAGTAATTTCCTCATCTTCATTGTTCTATTTCATTATAACATTTCTGCCAAGCACCTTCTTCTGGTCCACCACAGATGTCTGTCATGTTCTGATGTGTTGGATTTTACTCTGAGGAAACATATGCTTCCCCTAAGCACCATATACGACATGTATGAGAGTAAAAGTGCATGCACCCACAAATTCAACTGGCACCCAAAGGGGACGGGAGAGTATGAGGACGAAATTTAATAAAACAAAACATCCAAAATGAAATTGGTCCAAACTTATCTATATGCAATGATGTTGTTTTAAGCATCTCATAAGAAAAAATTCAGACAAGAGCAACACTTTCCGTGGATATTGCATATGTCTATATGAAGTGCTGGTAAATATTATGCATAAGTGTATTGTAATAATAAAAAAAAAAATGCATGGAGATGAACACAACTGGTATATTAATGCCAGTGCATGTGTGTATGTGTGTGTGTGTGTGTGTATGTTGGGGGCTTCATTAACATCTACTTCATATGGTCATAATACTAACAGTATTACTTGTAAATAATAAGCATGTGTAAAGCAAAAGGAACTTAATTATAGTGAATTAAATGAAAGTAAAGAAAAAGAGAAGGGTCATTAAAAATATATCCAAATGGACACAGAACAATTACAAGTTTCAACAAGAGGAAATAAAAAGAAGGAAAATCACTGTAAAAAAAAAAGTAAGGTTTTTTTTTTCTCTCTCAGCTCAGTCAATTCTGCACTAAAAATATACATTTATATGTAATTTGGAATTTAAAGTTCTCTGTCCAGGCTCTGACTATATATTTCGACATTGTAATTTTTGTCTGTGGAAATAATTAAGGGCCTTTTGACTATTTTTATATGATTTTATAATTTGAAATTTTCCATCAAAGAATATGCATAGATGTTCAACATCTGTATCTACACTTATATTCCTTTTATAAAATATATCATTTTTCAAATCCAGATAATTTGATCCAGGACCATATCTAAATTATATGTCTTCATACCCTGGAGCTATTTGGACATTTTTCAAGGAATTTTGTGTACAGATTCAATAGTATAATTTAATGGAAATAGATATTGTAAAGCTTTTGATTTAATGCTGATTAAGACAGTTTTTGTTGAAACAATTACTTTATATTCTCAGTGAAATGGGCTCAATCAAAATGGGCGACTGCATTATATAGACAAAAGAAGCAAATGATGATTACTGATACTCCTACTGAATATATATATATATATATATATATATATATATATATATATATATATATATATATATACATGCATATGTATATACATATACATATATATATATATATGTATATACATACATATACATAATATATATATATATATATATATAGAGAGAGAGAGAGAGAGAGAGCACTCTGGTAGATGGAGATTTATGTGTAAGTAAATATATTGCCCAATTCGGTCCCATCCAGTTCTGCATAGGGCAGGGGTAAAGCATTTGCCTCTGGGTCCGTAGTGAAGGTTTTGACCCTACCTAGCAGTGCTTGAAAGAATATCTTTTTTTTGAATTTTTGCTGAACCCCCAAACCTTTTCTGTCCTCCAAACCAATAAATCTTATTCCATAAACAATAAGCAAACACTTCACCATTCCAAAATTGTAAATGCACCAATGAATAAATGAATACAGTAAACTAAATGGTAGAAATTTAGAATTTAAAAACTGGACTACATTTTTCTGTTGACATAACTGTCAATTAAGGCAGAATCTATATTTCTTTAGTCAAAAATGTAAAGAAACAACTTTAAATTAAGATCTGTCAATTTTGGCAGAATCTATATTTTTTAGTCAAAAACATAAAAACAACTTTAATCTGCTCAGAAATCTTTCGTGAATAGACAAAAGTATTTTTTCTTCTTACGACTATCTTTATGTTATTTTCTTGCAGTTATAACCAAAATTAAACTTTCAAAGGAGATATTCAATCACTGCAATACATTTTAAAGGATTGTTGAAAAGTAGATAGAAGTGAAAAAAAGAAATATTAATGAAAACCATAAATTTTATAAAACTACAGTGAAATGATCATTAACAATATCTTTTCTCCTTCTGTTACATTCATCTTAATATCATTGTTGCTTTTTAAAAATTTTATTCGGAGAAAAATTGCAATAAAAAGCAAAAAAATATTAAGCAGAAAGTAAATATTAGCATGAAAATCAAAAAAATTCTTAATAATGATTTACAACATTTCATCTACTAATAATAAGATAAATGCCTTTGTTTACAGCACCGTGAATCTGAAAAACAATTTAATGTCTAAAATCATGTTTGACTAACCGATTTGCAAATGTTTAATCCACATATAAACCAGATTTATATTGTTTACAAAAATTAATTAATAGCCCAAATATTATCATTAGACCAGTTTGAAAAATAAGAAAACTTATATTGACATTCTTGGTTATTGTTAAACAAGAAAAATTAAAACAAAAGAAAGAATCAGATTTCTCAATTTGGCCACTTGATTTAAATTACAAGCAGAAAGATTTGAAGAATGAAGGACAAAAAACAGCACAGATTATTTTGAAATTCTCAAAAACTAACCAACCTCCTTGAGCAGTATCAATACTAACCAATATATAGAACTAACCAGTTTTTGATTTCATCATTCAAACCACAAATGACCCTTGGAGGCAAAGACTTACTAAGGTAAGCCTCCTAAACTGATTATCCTGACTAGAGTTAATCTTTAAGGGGCTATTCTGATGATAATCTGACTAAATAAAGATATCCCCAACCGAAGACCCTAATTCCAGTTTGTACCAACAAGATTTTACTATTTGATTCCCTAAATTCTAATCCTAATCTCACAAAATCAGTGTTTAAAATAACATTTTAATTCATACTTATCATTATAATCTGATACAAAAAAGGGTCTCATTGCTAATCCAGGGTTGATCATAAACAACTAAGGAGTCATGCACTGATAATCCACAAAGGATTTTGAAAAGAGCTTATTTAGTCATTGCATACTCATATTTTGTGCTTAAAGTCCACTAGGGAAAAAAAATCTACTTATCATTAAGGTATTTGACTTTTCGTGGTATAGTTCACGTATTACTCATCAAATTTTTAAAATTTCATATACTAATAACTTGGTAATGGTTAGAAAATGAATGTCAATCAAAAATGATAATTCTACAACTTATAAAGAGTCCTGAGTTACTAATTACAATAGATTTACACAAAATTTATTCAGAAAAATCCTTATTCCACCTCAAGGGTCACACAAAAACATTCCTTTGGTTCAAGGTTTCCCAAAGTAGGGGTCAAGACCTCTTTAAGGGTAACATAAAAATTATCAGGCACCAGATAAATATTTTTTAAAATCTTTTTTTAAAGAATAATTATGTAACTAGAATTGTTTTTAAATCTCTGTATGAAAATCTACTCCTCCCGGTGCTTATTGAAACAAAATGCTATTTACAAATATTTCTCTAAAAAATTATTTTGTTACATTCTCATTTTTTTTTCCAAATGATAAATACTGTGAAAATCATTATATATTATAAGTAAGTTGCAATTTTTTTAATCATTTTTGGCTTTTATGTATTTTTATGTTCAATTACTGGAAGATTATAAATAGAAACAAATATATAGTCTTCATACCTATTGCTTTTATTAGAATGAATGAGGGCCCATGAAAAAAAGTTATAGGAGCCCTGCTTTGGTTCATTATTTTTTTTCTCCTAAGAATAAAACTTTACGTCCTTGTGATATTTTATATATTTATATTTGATTGTTCTTTTATAGAATATTGTCACAGAAAAAAAAATCAAGATGCAGCATTTAATGAAAAGAAAATTTTCTCACAATTTATCCAATCAGTTTTTGCTTAAAACATTTTTACAATATCCTTAGATGAATGAATTATTAATGGAACTTCAACATTTAATGAAAAACTAGCATAGCCCCAGTCAGAAATGATGGGATTATTTCCATGTCAATCGGCACTTCTGCTTAGGATCAGAGTATTTGTGTGCTCTGCCAAAGATCAAAGTGTAGTATCTGTGGTCACACTGTTTGTTGTATTGACAAAGTATCAACTGCTGTGAACTGATAGTTGTCTACTTTAAAGTGTCATTTAGTCATTGTTTTAACTCTGAAAATCATGAACCATTGGAACCGCACTGTTTAATGAATGGATTTAAAACAAGGAACTCATTTGCAAATTGAAAAATGCATCTAAAAATTTACTTAAAATGCTAAAAAGTTATTCCCCTTGATTTATTATATCAATTATTTATTATAAATTTCAGAGTTAACAAGTTCATGGAAATGAATGTGTTTTTATTTTTTGCTTTTGCTGATCAGCAGCATTTGCAATTTCCCAAAGGAATTCTTTTTTAATGCATATTTCATCAAACAGGAGATATTTGAAAACACCCCAAAACTATTTCTTTAAATGCTGCACAAATAACTCAAGTTCAATGTTGAACAGTGTGTTTATTTTTCCTGCAGTGGAGCTGTGTATAGTATAAGTATGTACAAGAACCCAAGTTTTTACCTTAGCTTGGACAACTATTCATTAACAGATGATAGTTGGATTCACAGTCATGGGGTTAGTTTGTGGTTTGTTAGGATTAGTGCTGTTGTGGAGGTGAAATCAAAGTCACCATTTTGTACTTTCAGATTGAAGAGACCAGAAGCATACTTTATCTTTTTGGTGGTTTGTTACTTGGTACTGTGTGTTGAGTCGCTACTTGGTAATGCAGTAGCAGGCCAAGTGGAAGAAAATTTATGCATTTATTGCCATTAAACAGGCATAGCAAATAGAAATAAGAACACTAAATAAATGGTATCATCAATGAAAACTTTATTATTACTATTTACATGGTATATTGGATGCAAGAAGTGTACAATGGTAAACTAGTTCATAATAGTTTTGATAAGTTCTCACTAAAGTTTACTAGGAAGGTTCATTAAGTGTAATCATGTAAAGTTTGAGTCATGGGGTGTTAAGTTATGTGCTGGTGAACTACTACATGGACTGTGAATATTCAAATTACTGCATTGATTTATGTTGAAAGGTTTTGAGAGTAGTCTCCATATATGAGTGTAGTCGGGATGTGAATGGAGTGAGGACATTCTGTTAACCTCAGTGATCTTTATCACTACTAATTAAGGTAGCTGAAGTTCTGGTGTTTGAGGGCAAGAAGAGGCTCAAAATGGTATTTTGGAAGATAGTCCTCAACAGCACATCTGATTAGATGAAAAATAATGAGTTTTTTCCGCCAATTTTTTCTGTTCATAAAAAATACTTCAGTCATATGACATATGATCTTCCAAGAATGATGATGGTCACTAGAAAAAAAAGAATTAGTTTCTGAATGATATCTATAATTATAGCCGATAAGGATTACTTTGACACTAGTTTAGACTGTCTTAATTCAACATCTGAACAATGAATATTAAAATGAATGGGTTTGGGAAGTTTTTTTTAAATATTTTTTTTTCTTCAAATATAAATTGTAAGCATGTCTTTTTTTTAAACCTGTTATCGCTTTTTGATTTGTCACTGGGATGTCACAATCATTGACTGGAAAGAGAAGATGAGGCTAATGTTTGAGGTGGAAAAATCATTTCAAGCCAGAGCAAAATGAACTCTTTCTCTCTAAAGTCAGTATGTCATCACTTGAATTGTCATAGGCATGTCACGAGGAATTCCAACAGAAATCATCACAGATGGAGGATTCAGTTGATTATATTTACACGTGTCAATATTATCCCCATAATTTTATCAAGCATTAAGATACAATTGATATCAAGTTATCTTCAGATGTTACAAAGAGTGTTTATTACAAGCTCCAAACTTGCAAGACAAAATTTTAAAATTCTCTTTTACTGAATCAGTGCCAAATGTTTGCAATGACGGCCATCATATGAAGTCATTGAACTCTTTCATTGTGATACCCAATTAACAGAGGCAGGGTTGAAAAGGGAGGGGCTGTTCGCAGGGGTATGGCTTATACCTGCTTCTCAATTTACAGAATTTTTTGTATGTTCAATGTCTGCAAATGGAGACATTACTGAGTACCCAGAACCCAACCTTACCTTACCCCTTGTTCCCGAAACCCATTTCCATCTTTGAATAGAAGTAAGAAAATAATTACCAATATCAACCATTATATGACAGAACATGTCATGAAAACAATGCTTCATTCAAGCCGGACAGAATTTGGAAATAACATAACATATGAGATAACCCAGTCTCTCAGAACAATACAAATGGAATTATTTACCATTTTATATTGTTCTGATTTTAAAATCCTCTGAACAAGATTTGTGGTGATAGAATACCTCTCATCTGGTGTAAAACAATTTGACAGAGAAATAGGCTAAACATGATTTTTTTATAAATTACCAGTCTAGAGTAATTTTCATGATGACATGGTGGTATGATTAATTTTGTATGTATCAATATATGAATGCTTTTCTCAGCAGGTTGAATTTTGCTGTTGCCTTTCAAATCTAGCATTTCAGTTCATGGTCAAGGTCAGCAATACTGCGGATGGAGAAAATTTTCTGTTAAAACCAAATTGAGGTTCTACAATTCAAACATGATATCCATAATGCTCTAGGGCTACAAAACCTGGCAACTTAAGACCACCCAGGAGGAGAAATTGGACAACTCTGAATCTAGATGCCTACATAAAATCCTGGACATCAAATGGAATGACTATGTCGAATGAAGAGGTCTGGGACGGATAAAAATAGCTCCTAATGTCAACCACCATTTGCAGGTCACACCTCTGCTGATAGGAGCATGTCTTGTTGCCCCAAACGAGAACTGCAAATCAAGGTGTTAAATGGATGCCATCAGAGCACAAAAAGAGAGGGTAGCCCAAGATGAGCTGATGGCAGACAAGGACCTCTGGGTGGTCAGTAGAAGGTGGAATGACACAAGCAGATTGGAAGAGGAACATGCATGGTGAAGTTATTTAATGCAGGAGCAACTATCTTAATTCATCTGAATACATATGACTGGCAGCATTTAACAAAGTTCAGGTGTTTGATTTGATTAGAGTTGGAGACATATATAATTCTGTGAAATCGTACATACATTGATATGTGTTTTGCACATATACAGTCACAAGTGGCTAAGAAGCTAATCTAACAGGAGAATTTACGAGTGCAATGTATCTAATTCTCATGACGTATCTTGCGCCAGACTAAGTTAGGCTTGGTAAATAACTATATCAAAATATGTCTTATTGCATAAATAAATAAATGCATTTAGATTGTGTTGGGCTGATTTAATCGGAACCTTGAGGACTAAACTTACAACCAATGGCTAGTGAAACTAGCATGTTATCCATTAGTCAATTGTAGGCACCAATGCACTAATGTATACATGAATTAACATCCTTATGAGTAACTATTTGACCAGTATATATATATATATATATATATATATATATATATATATATATATATATATACCTGTCCATGTATCTGCATATTAATAGATATAGATGTATATACGCGTGTATATGTGCATCTATGTTTGTGGGAGTGGGGGTTCTCAAATGCACGAAATACAGCAACACAAAGTGAAATCCTTTAGAAATTATCAATGTCACCTTATAATTATTTGCTATTCCCTTTATGTAACCCTTTTTAGAAAATATCAGATTATAATTAAGTACAGTGAATAACGTTTTGATGAATGTAAACTGTTGAACAAGTGGTTTTGAAGAAAGAATAACAAATTTACAGAATTACATCATGAGATATTCTGAACTTGTCAAAGACTTTTTTTTTTAAAAAAGAAAAAAAGATCGACAATTTAAAATCATATCAGCATGATTAACACAGATATTAGCCAATCAATTTTGTTAAAATCTACCGTCCAGCCAACTGGTTTTCATAAGTATTTCTTATTTCATTTGTATGACCTTGACGCCAGGTTGATCTGTTCAAGACGGCCTTTACGGTTGCTTTTAAGGGCTGTTGTTTGGGGTTGTGGAAGTGGTTCATCTAGTAGGTGGCCTTAATTAGGTTTTATGAGAACCATGCCATGAGTACATGAGCGAATCATGCTCAACATCACATGGAGAGATCACAAGACAGCACAGCATAATAGAGGAAAAACTGCAATCCAAGACATCATAGAAACCATTAAGAAACTCAAATGGCAATGAGCTGGCTATGTTGCAAGAATGATAGACAACCGATGGACATTGCAACTCACAACATGGATCCCAGGGGATCAAATGCAGAACTGAGGCAGGCAAAATATTGGCTCAGCGCTGCCCATGATAGAGAGATGTGACAAATCCTGGGGAAGGTCTAAATCCAGAGAAGGACTATGAAAGAATGATGATGATGATGATGATGATGATGATGATGATGATGACGATGATGATTATGATGATGATGATGGTGATGATGATGATGATGATGATGAAGAAGAAGAAGAAGAAGAAGATGATGATGATGATGATGATCATTGATGATGATCATTGATGATGATCATTGATGATGATGATGATAGAAAATCAATTTTATAATTGAATAAGATGGAAGCTTAAACGTTTGGCAAAGGGACCATGATTTTGAAACCATGAAATATATTTTTAAATGTTGATCAGAAAAAAAAATGCAGCCTACAAGAGTTTGGCCTGTGCATTATGCTGAGGTAAATAAGATAAGGATGCCAGTTCATTTTCCTGAGGAGAGGAAGATTAGATCCTGTTCATTATAATAGGGGGAAAAGAAAGTTTGGGCCAGTTCATTATATTTGGGGAAAAGAAGATTTGGATCAGTTCATTGTAATTGGGCGGGGTGAAGACAATTTGGGCTAGTTCATTATTCCTTATTCATTATTGAATGAAATTTAGATATTATCATATAAGTCAAACATGCAAAAAGACTGATGGGTAGTTTTGTTCATCATAACAAATGTAGAATGAAATATGATATAGTATTACCAATTCTAAAGCTTTTTGGTACCGAAGGATAACCAACAAACTAATCCTAGATATAGAATGAGGGAGTGAAAAAAAATGGTTGGGATTGGGGGAAAGTGATGATGAATTAAGAAATGAATAAAAGGCATAGGAATGAGAACACAAAACTAAGTACTGAGATCAGTTATCTGGAAAAAACAAAAGAGAGAGTCGGGGAAAAATTAATTTTCTTATCAAACTGGAACAGCGATGATGTGAAAAGGACATGAGGGTCGAGAAAAGATTGTTTTTTACGTTTCGTTTGATTTAATTGTTTATGACTATAACACACGGAAAAGCATTTCCGTTTGTCTTCAATTTTGCTAGTTATTTTTTACATACAAAATATATTTTACACATTTTGCACAAAATGTAATGATTAAGCATTGGTACAGAAAAAAAGTTATTCTTTTTTTTTTTTTGATTTTATCTTATTTTACTTTGGATTTTTATGTATTTGATATATTTAGTTATCTCTAAAGGATTTATCAAGTTGTTCTCCCACAGAAACAAGGGAAAGTCATATCAAACTATAAGGAATTTCTGTTTGTAATTTTCTGAACACATATGTTGGATTCGATGATCCTCAAAAATGGAATAGACACGTACAATAAAATCTGTCATTGGATTAGCAAAATAAACAATAGATATCTAATACAGATATCTATAGATAGCTCAATGGTAAGTGCTTTACTACATTGTAGTGACTACGCTATTGGTGACAGGTTCAATTCTTGCAGCAGCCTCATTTTCTTCATTTGTTTAATCTATTTATATTGTTTAAGGTAAGTGATACATAAACTGTGTAATGATGGGAGATCATTTCAAATTAGTTTCTATATAATATAACACAATTTATAATCATTCTTTTGAATCATATATATCCACTTCTCAATGCATATATATATATATATATATATATATATATATATATATATATATATATATATATCCACTTCTCAATGCATATATATATATATATATATATATATATATACATACATATATACATACATATGATTATATATATATACATATATATGAGAGCTACACAGAGTTAGATCCCTTGTCATGCTTCTTGGATTAGGGTAGGCGAAGACCAAAAGGAGGATTTTTCTTGATTTGAACATTACAAGATATGTATGAAATGAGTCAGTAGCTCTTGAGGACAGAATGAAGCCATTGACGATGTTCGCTCGGTCATGGATAGGTTCTGATTCAGTATGGACTGTTTGCTACATCAAAACTTGACAGAATTTCAAGTAACATCATCCATATCGGCTATGATTCAAGATAGGAAGAGACGCGGATCACTTGGGGTTTCAACAGACAAAAGCACTTGCTTTACTATTATATGACTGTCTTCAATCCCTAACATGATGTTATCAAGCTAGAAAACTGTGCAAGTAAATATCACTCTTATCAGCTGAAATGAGGAAGAAAAACAAGTGATAAAAATAGTTGAAGGTAATGACATAATGTAAACTAGTGATGAAAAAGTCATAGGAGTGCTCACTATTTCACAGATCCAAGTTTCATAATTGTAAGCAAGAAAACAAAGAATTAAATGTGAAATGCAGCATTGAGACAATGGTCAATTTTAGGAAATGACTTTTACTCTCAAAAAAACATGCAACCATGACATCCTAATCTGAGCTTATGTACGTTTCATTACCATTGGTTCAGCGGCACAGATAAAGCAGCACACCTTCAGTACCAGCCGCTCCAGCACCAGGCTATTCAGTCCCGATACCTTCCTTCACAAGACCAATAATGAAGCATGCCAATACCTACTCAGTCTACCTATTGAATACCCTGTGAGTATGAGCAATTCAAAATTAACGCAGATCAATTTGTTAATAATTCCCAATTGATAAAATTGATAGAAAAAAATCTTGAAAGCACAAATATTTTCAAAAATTTATGAAGGAAAAAATGTTTTTCACTCATTTGAATATTGAAATCATATACAAAATTGTCATAAAATTTAGCTTTAGAAATATAATTTCTGTAGTATAATATGATTCTAAAAATCTTTGAAATTTGATTAAAAATTATTATAAGATTAAAAATCCAGAACAAAATTAAGTTGAGAAAGACAAATCTAAAACAGAATTAACCATAAAATAAGAGATGACCAAAAATATTCTTTCAAGCAAAATTAAGCAAAAGAAAATTGAATCATCATATCTCGAAAATAGTTTTATCGTTAAAGTATCAGTTAAAAGAAAGAGATTGATTTATTTATTTGAATACAATTAAACACAGGACATTGTCCTGGAATGTAGTTAAATTTTTTTTTTTTATAGCATAACATTATTTAAAAGATCAAACAGAAAAATTATCCAAGTGATTTTTGTTTTGTTTATGAATTAATACAATAGTAATATTAATATTATCAGGTATTAGAGCAGGGAAGTGGAAAACTAGGTTCTTGTTACTTGCCCATGTCTATACATTAGGGATTCCATTTTGGCCATTTCATGACTGTATTTGACTAATCTGACCTTTTTTTGAAAAGCATTTGTCCATGAACTTTTTGTTTTGGCCATATTTAAATTTTTAGTCATTTTGACTTTGTTGCCATGCTATTTTTGATAGATTCTTATTTTTAGTGTTGCTTGACTGGGCCTTCCTGTTCAATCTGTTGATAGCACTAATCAAAATGTCCGAACAGACTTAGACTCAGCATTTGTTTTTAAATGGCAAAGTGCACTGAATGCACACTCACTGACGTTCATAACCTGGACTGTCCTCGGCAGTTTTACCAGTTGGGTCACTTATTTAACAAGCTCCCTTTCTACAGAGAAGACTTTTTGAAAATAATCAAATATTTCACTGAGTGAATGGGGGCCTGTAGAGTCGGTTTGCCACATCTCAAGTAGAGAATGCAAATTTTGCAGCATGAAATCTGGCTTGAAAAAGTTCCCTACTTAGGCCGAATGTGAAGAATAATCCTCTCCTGATGCAGCGCTGACCAACAGGTGTGGGGGTGAGGGGCATACATTTCATGTTCCAGTTGATCAAATCAGGATTTGATAGGTGTGGTCATCAAATCAACTGTCTCAAATTTGTTTGCAATAGTCATGCATCGATGAGGGAAATTCAGGCGGTGCATTTCCACCAAGGCAACCCAAAATCCACATTTGCTAGGTCCGTCTCCTGGGCAGTTTTGGTCCCTCAACTTCCTCTCCCAATGATGCCTCATTTACAAGTTTCCACAAGCAGTTGGTTGCTCTCATAAGTGGGCATGTTGAGAAGAGTTTTGATCATATTTGGCATAAGTAGAGAACTTTTTCAAGCCAGATTTCATACTGCAAAATTTGCATTCTCTACTTGAGTTTTGACAGTCATTGTAGCAAGGTGCTATCCTTCATTAGCTGATGAATCCTTCAGTTGATGGGTGTATCATGAACTGGCAGTGTGTCCCATAGAACGGAAACAAAAGTTTGAAGAAGAATTCAAAGTTGCACATCCGTGTCAATACTTCCTGGACGCAAGCTTTTGTCTCGGTGTCCTGTATTCATCTAAACACCATTACCACCAAGAGAAAGTGTTGTGCAATTGTCAATTCACTACATAAAGTCAGCCCAGATCGTTCATCTTGTTGGACACAGTAAGCAAATATATGACCCAGTCTTTTCTCCAGCACAAGCTTGAATATTTTTGTAAGTGGTTTCTTTTTTGGGACTCAATTTTACAAGTCCAATAATTTCATGGATCAAAAAAATTAGGGTAATATATGCTGTACTCTTTCAATCTGAGTTCCATCAACTCATCTTCTAAACTTGCCCTCTCATCCACATGTGTCCTCCATAGGTGGGATAGTGCCATTTACAGTTTTTATTCATTGCCAGAATTCAATATAGTCTTTCCTGGCCCGGGGATAACCCCCAATTTGAAAAAAGCCTGTTTTCAAGAGGGCACTTGAGTTGAAAATTAGTGGAGGGATCCCTGCTTTTTCCCCTGGTTCCACTGCCTATGATATATATATGTGTGTGTGTGTGTGTGTGTGTGTGTGTGTGTGTGTATGATATATATATATGTGTGTGTGTGTGTGTGTGTGTGTGTACATACAAGTGTGGATAAATAAATCAGTGTTTCTTAAACTTTTTCAGAGTCTTTCACCCTTGAGTCTTTCTCACAAAATTTTATTCACCCCAGGCCTATAAGAAGAGTAGATGGAGACTACATAATGTATAATTCTCTATATGATTTAATGTGTCACATGAGCGTTTCTTAAGTGATTATTTCATTCAACTTTTTGAGTATCATGAAAATATGTACAGAAAGATAGGAACAATGAAAAAATCATGAACTGAAAAATCATTAAAATTTTCTTGTTTGAGTAAAATAAAGTAACTTTTTATTATCAATGACTGGGATGCTCCTGTATTTCTGTGATAAGCTTCTCACACCTAGTTCCCCCCTCCCCACTGAATGCAACTCACAATGTATCATCATCATGAATTAAATTCCCCTTTGGTTCATTCAACCCCCGCAAAATAATTCTGTCCACCTTTGGGTGAACCATTCACCTCTTTAAAAGACATAAAGATAGGAAGATTATAGAAGTATCCCAGGTTTTATAAGTATTTCCTTGATACTGGTCAAAAGGAATCTTTTCTGTGAGCTGAAAAATATGACCTTGAATACAAAATCTTTTTACTTTCTATTTATATATATATATATATGTATATATATATATATATATATATATATATATATATATATATATATATATACATATATACATATATATATATATATATATGTGTGTGTATACAAATATATATGTACATAATATACATATACATACATACATACATACATATGTATATGTATATACATATAGATATATATATATATATATATACATATATATATATATATATATATATATATATATATATATATATATATGTATATATATATATATACAAAATATGTGTGTGATCGCTGAATAGAGAGGTGAGCAATGGTAGAAGCAAAGCCATGAATAGGCTGCTTCCTGGTGGACGTGGGTTAAAGTTCTACATGATGCTTATTTCTCTATTTACTTATGCAATCTAGGGTTGTTTGATTTACTACATGTTTAACATTGGTGCTTGATGAAATATAGTTCCTACTCAAATGTCTTTATAAATATCACATTCTGTTGGACATAAACTGTTCGTTCTGCTGATATACATACTTTTGGCACCGGGACCTCACATATATATACATGTATACTTATATAAATATTTATGCCTACAATTGTAGAATAGAGAAGTCAGCAATAAGTGCATTTCTCAAGCTCCTGAACTTGCCAGAGAGTCATAAGCTCAGATGGTAAGAGCAGAACCACTTTTAGGATGATTACAATATATATATATATATATATATATATATATATATATATATATATATATATCATTACAGTTGATCCATTGTTGTTGGATCTCTCTCTCTCTCTCTCTCTCTCTCTCTCTCTCTCTCTCTCTCTCCTCATAGATATGGACTTGGATAGATAGATAGATGGAAAACTGTATGAACAAAGATATTGCAACTTTTTTTCCTTCTTCAGTAATGAAATATACAGCAAAAAGAAAATGATGACAGATTTTTCTGTTCTTGTAGTAAAAGTGAGATTTTTGCTGCCAAAGTTTTACCTTATATGGCACGATGATCAGAAATCATTCCGGCCAGAATAGAGCTGGAGAAACAGGAGAGGAGGATAATCTGAAAATATCAATATGAATCAATAATGAAAGGAGAATTACAAATTCACTGGAAAAATTTTTTTTTTCATTTTTTTTATTAAAGTTGCAAACTTTAATTCAATATTACAAAATCTAGTAACTCCCAAAGTATTGATTCTTTTTTTTTCAAAATGAATTAAAACATAATATCAATGTTCAAAACAAAGTGTCTGTTAAGGTAAAGAAATGTACGCATTTTAAATTTCATGTAAAGATCAAACTGATGATTTTTCTTTGCATTCTAATTATTTTTGGCTTCGGGAATATAAAGTTATCCTCATACAATCAGGTTCAATATTTTCCGTGCGGAAAAAAAAATCACCACTCATGGAAATGTGCTGCTCGACAGTTGAATATATATTTTTTTCATCTTAAAGATTCATAATTATGTAAGACGAGCTGAAAGCCCGTCCTACGGGATACCTTGAATCAATAGCCCCAGCTAAAATACAGGTGGGGGTGACTGTATATGGATCGACCCCCAAGATTGATTCAATCCTCCGTAGCTCATGGCCAAACCTTTATAAAATCCATCCAAGAGATATTACGTGATGTACATGAATAGCTGTGATGTAGTGGAGATAACTGTGCATGAATCAGTCTCCAAATATTGTTTTTTTTGAGATCCTTGCATGATACTTGATATTCCTGCAAAGGAAGCAGTTTCTTTGTTATGAATTTTTATACATGTATATATACATATATGTATACATGGCTTGAAGATGAACAAAACAAAGACAAAAGTGATGTTCGATGATAAAGTCCCAGAAAAAGACCATAAGAATAGATGGAGATGCCCTAGAAGAAATTAAGGCATACATTTATTGCCAGGTGATAAAACTAGAGGAAAACCAAACAAAATAAGATTGCACATAATAATTGGCTGGAAAGCATTAGGTATAAATAGAGACACAATAAAAAGCACATTGCCAATATGTTTAAAATGTAAAGCATACAATCAATGCATAAAACCAAATATAGGTGCAAAATCACTAAAAGACAAACTCAGAGTAGCACAGAGAGCTATGGAAAGAGCAATGTCAGAGTTAACTCTTAATGATAGAAAATGATCAACATGAATCAGAGCAAGGTCCGGGGTGAGGGATACTGTGCAAGTAATTAGGCAACAAAAATGGAAGTGGGCAGGATACATGACAAGATGAGGAGACAATAGATGGAGCAAAAGGCTAACTGATTAGTGCCCATGGGACAGTAAATGGTGTTGGAGAATACCAGACACTAGCTAGAGAGAGAAAAAGATAGGAAAATTTTCCAGTAAGACATGATGGAGATTTGCACAATCACACTCATCATGGAAGAAGATGGGAAAGGCCTTCGTCTGGCATTATAGCTATAACAGCTGATGATCTATATATATGTATATATATACGTATATATATATATATAATTATGAGAGAGTTGAATCTAACCTCAAGTAAATTTTGAGAGATGAAGTGGGCATGTCCAAAATTTGTCTTGAGACTATCTCCACGACTCACTCTCCAAGTACGACAGGTTATAGAGTGCAGATAATTTACTATCAAGTTATTTCAAAACAGGGCTACAAATAGCTGGCTTGTAATGGCACATATTTTCCATGATTTAGAATGACTAAGAAAAGAAGACAAACACCAAAATAGATAGAACCTGCTTTAGATTTGTGACAACATTTTGCCTCATCACAAAGGTCAATGCACTGAAGAAATTTTGGTCAAATGATATGAATAAATTTATGTACGTACATGTATTTCATTATTATTAGGATACACAAGGGGAAAAGATAGAGAAGAAAATAGGTCTGATTAATCATTCAATAGAACCTGCCTCTTTTGGCTGTATACCATGTTGGGGGTGATCAACTGAAAAAATTTGAGAGATCAATAAAGAAATGGCTTCTCTCATCTTTTATCTACCTAGGACAACAAATCTCCATGAGACTCTCAAAAGAAGAAGAGATCAAGCGAAGAATCACACAAGGATGGCAAGCGTTTGGCAGAGCAAGCTCAAGATTCAAGAACCAGGTGATCCCAATAATCCTAAAGAGAAGTGTATAACACCAATGAATCCATTAAAAATCTCAAATGGCGGTGGGTTGGCCATGTTGCGAGAATGGTGGACAACCGATGGACATCACGACTCACGACATGGATCCCCCGAGATCACATGTGCAACCGAGGTTGGTAGAATATTAGATGGAGGGACAAGCTAGACAAATTCAGAAAGTACTGGTTCCGCGACGCCCATGATAGAGAAGTGTGGCAAATCCTGGGTAAGGTCTATGTCTAACAACTGACGTTAAAAGACTGATGATGATGATGATGATCACTAAAAAGTCTGAGTTTTCAAAAAAAATGTGAACACTGCTGGTCACAAACTGAGGGATTGATTCAGTATGAACTTACATTGTAAAACCATCGCCATTAGCAAAATATTTTGTGGGGGAATTTTCTAAAATAAAAATATGATCATTTGTACACATGATAAGGAGTGAATGCTTAAATTTTCAGCTGTCTAGTTCTATTGGTATGGTCTGATCACAGAATGCATACATAGGTAGCAAGCCAACCAGACCCACTTGAATACTGAAGAAATCTATGTTGATAGTTTTGATGAGAGTCTTGGTTGATGTTTTTTTATTATTATTTGAATATTTTCAAATTGTAAACGACTTTTCCTATAACTCTAGAGAAAATTCAATGGTTTGAAGGCGACTATTATTAGCTGACTACTGAGACAAAAATTTTAGTAGGCAACAAAAATTAAAATCTTAAAATTTATTGAAAATGAATGTGATATTTTGACTGCTTTTATTTCTATGGACAGATCTGAGGAGAATGATAACTGGTAGGATTTTAGAAAATAGTTGAATTTAGATTTTGCATTTATCTTTGATTTCAAACTACTCGATCATACAAGATTGAGAAGTGTCTGAACGCAATAAAAATTATTAAACAAATGGTCTTTTCATGGTATGATCAGGTTTAACTCTTAAATTTATGAAAGAAAAAATTGAATGCCATAATCACGGGAAATAACACCTGATTGAAGTTGTTCCCCTTGGATCATTAGGTGGATTTAAGAAAAACAATTTCTACCTAATTCACAGGAGAGTTCCATATCTTTATTTCTATCTATTAGAGAATTCCACTGTCAATACAAACGGTCACAAGCGGTCCATGGGTTTAAGAGTCGAACATCGCCAATGAAATGTTTGATATCAATGTTGCTGCAGTCTTCTTGAATGACATTGAATAATATATATATATATATATATATATATATATATATATTATTTATCCAGAATGCCAGCAGCAAACCACTCATAGATTCTTGGAAAAAATCAGACTGCAAAATAAGTGTCTCCTCAGAAATTATGTTATAAACAAGTGCAGACTAAATAGATTTTCTATTGCAGTGTCAGATCATAAAAAAAGAGAAGGAAAAAATAGATTGTACAACAGCAGATAAATAAATATCAATGAAAAATGAAGGAAAGTGATTTCAATAGATGAGGATGAAGACCGAGGGAGTTGCACGGGGGTTTGTGTACCCAAAAGTGAAAAGGTCAAGTGATGATGAATTGACATCTGCTGGGGATTCAGAAAGCTGGCAGCTATTTGATAGAGTCTTGGCAATAGTTTTTGATCTCGGCATCATTAGGGAAGCTGAAACAAAGTGCCTGAAGCAATTTATTCAGATAGTGTAAAAAGATTTTGTATATTTTTATATCTTTCATTCTGGTGTGTGTGTGTGTGTGTGTGTGTGTGTGTGCGTGCATATATAAATATATCATCATCAGTTGTGTTGAGTACCCTGCTGGACAAAGGCCTTTCTCATCTCCTTCCATGACGACTGTGATTGTGCTGACCTCTGCCGTATCTTACCAGCAAACATATCTCCTCCCTCCATCTTGAGTCTGTTTTTTTCCTACATCGTTGACTATCCCATGGGCACCAATCAGTTATGTATACATATAACCATATAATGAGTTTATGGAATGATCCCATTGGTTGATTTACCTTCCTATTATGACATAACAATAAAGATTACGTCACAGAAACTCTTAAGATCATCACTCATTAAAATAGCTGGAGATGAATTGACACTTTGAGAAAACTTGAAATTAGGATACGTAAATTATCAAAAATGAATTACCCAATGCCAATAGGTTTAGGCTCCTTGGTGTCAATCCATACATTTATACCCCTGACATTTTTCCCTGGGTATATTCTAGTATATATATATATATATATGTATATGAAAACGATATATGCAAATTATTATGTTTAATTATATAATTGTATGGTTGTATGTCTGTTCTATCCAGTTCCTATTATAACCTAAAAAGTTATGAATTGGTCCATGTGAAATTAATCAACACAGCAAATAAAACCAATCAGGGATTGGATTAAAATGTTGTGACAAAACAATGAAGAATACATCACAGAATCACTGGATTTTTTCATCTAAAATAAGAGCAAAAGAGTGTGTAAGTGACTGAAAGAAATGTTTAATGTTGAGTTGAGTCTTCAAGAAAAGCAAATACATTGTCGAGGGCTGCATTTACTTTGCAACAATCGCAACAACTGAATAACCATACAACAAAAAATATTACATTGGAATCTCAAAAGATTAATGGAAATCTAGATACTGCAACCATAGTAGAGTCCTCTAAATTCCAAAACTAGTAATTCCAGACCATCAAATGATTTTAAAGACAAATGCTACTTGTGCCTAGAAGAAAAACTAAGAATCTTAAAATTCAAAGACTGAAAGAACCTTTTGAGAAACAAGATGATATTGGAATATAGACACAGAGGAAAATTTATACTTAAATCTGACTAATCCCACATTAACATCACATATAAATGAAAAATATGATAATTAAGAATAGCACCCACTACAATTCATAATAATGATAAACAACTACACCTACGACAACACGCTCAAAGTCACACCATACATTGAATTCACTCGATACTAGGTACAAAAATATAATACTAATAAATACACTGTAAACAATAAGAGACTCATTACAGATTGCAGAAAGTATTAACCGCAAGGCTTCAACCAGATTAATTTTAAACTACCCAGATCAAACTAGTAAATACAACTCATACGTATGTATAATCACAGTCCAACAGCTTGATGCTACCACTGATTAAGCAAATACTTGACCTACAGTTGCCTAGGTACCAACCTAATACAAATCCACTCTCAATTCCAACAAAACTACAACTAATTCGATACTAATATAACTTTGATACCCAAACATAAACTAAAGTGATACTTTGATAAGGATATAGTCTTTGCAATCAAAATAAGAAGTTTATACTGCAACGATCACAATAGATATATAAACAACAATATCAAAAATGATTAATTATAATTGACTCTAGTAAACACTACAGGTACCAAAAAAGGTACTATTCACATACTTTTGGGGGTACGCAGAAAACTTCAATATATAATATTAAAACCTTCAATACCATGTACTACATAAAAACCTTCCAATTTGTTAACATATATAACTTTAGTGGGACAATTTAAGTAATGCAATGAAAAGAGAAAAAAAAAGATGTTCCAGTAGTAATAATTTCAAAAATTTAGGTATGAATGTATGAAGTTTTTTTAGTAATTCATTGGGAAAAAAAGAAAAACTTCAAGTATTACTGAAAGTACGATTTCTTGTCTTATAACATTTAAACATTATAGGAGTATACATGAAGGAAAAATCCACTCAGATCTTCTGCAATAAGGAGATTTAGTGTATCTTTTGAGGTATATATACCTGTAGTATGAAAATGGATCAGCTGAATTCTAAATACTGTGTGAAGAGGGCTAATTCTATTCAGCGTGTTTCTTGTTTTGGCATAATGAAAACTCTACTTTTAGCACAAATTTTCAACAATTTTAGCCAATTTGAAGCTATTCTCTGGGCAGTTTGACTGAATCTAACCATTTCCAACTATCAAAAATGGCCATAAATTGGTTAACTATGTGTTCTAGTGCATTTTGGCATTTTTTACGCTTTTATCAGGATGATTCAACACGGGAATTTTTTTTAACCTGGCATCAGTGAGTATGACACCCTAAATTACATCACCCAGTAAGACCAACCCTAGGAATACCACTGCTGCTGTGTAATTCTCACTGGGTGCCTCATACTTGTGGCCTTGTGGCAGACTAAGCTTAGTAAATACCAAAATAAGCATTTCCCTTCATAAGGCTAGTGAGCTAGTCTAGCAGACCATTACTACAATGTAATCTTTACTGAGTACCTTACAATTTTGTCCTTGTGCCAGACAAAACTAGACTTAGTGAATAATATACATATTTATATATATATGTATGAAAGAACAAATATTTTATACATATATATATATATATATATATATATATATAAATAAAAAGAACAAATATCTTATTTTATATAAACATATGGTGAGGAAAGGATTAGATTCGTCCAACATAATGGTGAATTTAATAGACAATATGGAAACATGAAAGTTTGGAATCTAGATTGTATTTATTTCCGTTACACGTTTCGAGAGACTGTTTACTCTCGTTGTCAACTGTTGAATCGGAAAAATGATAAAATTTTTGCAAATAACAATGTTTGGTAAGGAGGTGGGGAGATGATGCAAGGTTGTTGTTTTTTCCAAATTTGATATCTTCACTAGCGAAAAAGGAGATACATACACTTGTATATATATACATATATATATATATATATATATATATATATATATATACATGTGTATATGCTATGTGCATACATATGTTTTTGCTTTGTACATTGGACACAAATGTTCATACATTTTGTTTACATACATATGCACGTGCATGTACATAGATATGTAAAAGTGTACATTCATTGGTATGTACAAGTTTACGTGTGTCTAGATCTTCCTACATATGCACATATCTAAAATCTTTGTTCTATCAGTATTCGAAGATGCTATTAATAATAAATTGATGTATTCACCTGCTTATACATATCCATACCCGCTCATGTACACCATCATCATCATTATCATCATCATCAGTCTTTTAATGTCTATCGTTGGACATAGATCTTCCCCAGGATTTGCCACAATTCTCTATTTGAGCCAGTATTTCCTGAAACTGTTCAGTTCATCTCTTCATCTTGTGTTCTGTCGGCCTTGGTTTCTTATGTGATCTCTGGGGATCCATGTTGTGAGACGTGAAGTCCATTGGTTGTCTTTCACACTCTGTCAACATGGTCTGCCCATTGCCATTTGAGTTTTTTAATAGTTTCAATGATGTCACGGACACCCGTTTTCTTCCTTATATACTGTGCTGTCTTGTGGTCTCTTCATGTAAGGTTGAGCATGATTCTCTCATGCCCACGTTGCATACTTCTCAGTTTGCAGGTCTGTCTCTTGGTTAGGTTCGATGTTTCAGCTCCATAAGAGACTAATGGGAGAATGCATTGGTTGTATACTTTCTTTTTAGGATTGTTGGGACCATCTGGTTCTTGAAAGTTGAGCTTGCTCTGCTGAAGGCTTGCCATCCCAAAGTGATTTTTCATTTGATCTCTTCCTCTTTTGAGGGTCTCATGGAAATTTGTTGTAGATGTAGTCGTCTACCTTGCCGAGATTTCCATTTTCTATCTTGACAGTAATGTTTTCATTCTCAACATGATTATTGCATGTAAATATATATATATATATATATATTTCATCATCATAATCATCAGTCTTTTAACATCTGTCGTTGGACATAGACCTTCCCCAGGATCTGCCACATTTCTCTATCATGGGCGTCGTTGAGCCAGTATTTTCTGAATTTGTCATATTTTTTGCATATTGTCTCTGGGGATCCATATTGTGAATCATGATTACCATCGGTTGTCTTTCATTCTCACAACATGACCAGCCCATTACCATTTGAGTTTTCTAATGGATTCTATGATGTCTCTGATCTCTGATATACTGTGCTGTGTTGTGATCTCTCCATTTGAGGTTGAGCATGATTGTCTCATGTGCACACTGCATGCTTCTCAGTTTGCGGGTTTGTCTCTTATATATATATAGATATATATATATGTACATATGTATGTGTATATAAATGCACAAACATATATATCTCCTTCTATTTCTCTCTCTATGTCATTCTCTCACTTTGTATTATATATATATATATATATATATATATATATAGTAGATGAAAAACCACCCATAAGGTAGGATTTTCAGTTCGTTCCTGTAGAAGGGATAAGCGTGAGCTCAGAACCATTTTTCAGGGGTACTTCAATGCATTACCTCTCTGTAGCAATAATGCACCCTTTCAGCTACTTGGAAGTCACACACAGATGAACGGAACTATTATATAGATAGACAAATGGATAGATAGATGATTGGATAGAAATCAGATCACTATTATTCTGATGCAAATCCTCAAGCGTTGCATTTTGAAGTTTACCTTCATTTGATACCTCTGGCTAGAATGCTCAGTCTTGGCTACTTATAAACAGAATCAGACTTTGAGTATTATATAGAAATAAATGGAAATCAGATTATCATTATCAGGTTGAGTACAAACATGGACACCCCAAAAAGTTTTGGTTTTTTCAAAAAGAATTCAAAAACTTTTCTCTTTAAACCTTCCCCTTAAGTCCATGGAATGCGCGTGCCAAATTTGCTTGGGCCACACCCACATCTATATTGTTTCTATAACATAACAAGCAAACAAACACACAGATGGACATCACCCAATTAAATCATCATCATCATCTAGATAAACATATGTGCACATAAACGTACATCCCTATATATATGTGTGTATGTGTGCACGCTTATATATACATATATATACATATGCTCTCATCTCTCTGTCTTTTTCTTTCTCTCCCTCTCTATCATATATATATATATATTTATGTATATGTATATATATGATTATAAACATGTGTATGTATACTGTATATATATATAGGTGTATTTATGCATCTATATGCAGGCATATGTATGTGCATATTTAATGTATGTACATGCATAAATATATTTATATCAACATATTCACTGGGTACTTGCATATCTATGTGTGTATATATGTATGTTTGTATTCACACATATGTATGTATACACTTATATGCATAAATCCATAAATATATATGCACCCGTGTATTCACTGAGTACTTGCATGTATATGTGTGTATGCATACATGCGTGTATATGTGTGCATATACATGTATATATGTTTTCTAATATGCATACAAATATAATTATGCATGTACCTGCACATTCACTGAGTACTTGAACACATACATAGACACAGGTAATTAAGTATATGTGTGCATGTCGATGGAACCAGAAAAATAATCAGAAAAAATCCAAAACAAAGAAGACTTATGCAGTGAATGGGAAGTTACGTCTCAGTGATATGTAAACATTGGGAACTCTACCAATGTTCCGAGATCGCTCTTTCTCTTATTGAGCAGTGAAGCTCACAGCTAATCCAGAATGCTATATGAGATTGTCTATTCAGCTATAATGACACAACATTTGCTCATACAAACTAATTCTTTCAACTGACTAGTCTATTTAAGTACGCATCATACAAATCATCCCTAAGAAGCCATTCTGACGTGTAATATGTTAAGGCATTCATTTCAGAGTCTTTTTTTCAAAGACCACTTGCGCTTATGTAGAACTTTCTTTTTAAATCATATTCTTTAAAGAGAAAGATATTTTGTTGTTTGGTTTTTTCTTCTGAATCTATTTAATAAAAAATAGATTTTTGAAATATTTCTGGGAAACCTTCACTGACTATACTTAAGTTTACAAAGTATAACTTATAAGTTATTATGTAGAGCTCATTGCAAGGTCAAGAGAGCTTAAAATGAACAGAGAGGATTTATGATGAACAAAGTAATTAATTAAGAGTATAGACAAAAATAAAGAATGAGGAACTTTCTTGATCATTCTTGTAAAGTTTTTGGAATTTTTGTAATTTTAACTTTTACTCCTGTTCTTCAAACAATAGTAGTGTAGAAAGTTTATAAAATGATTTAGAGAAGTTTTGAAATTATAGAAAGAACACGAGCTTACTAGGACATTTTTGGAATCTGTCTAATGAGAATTTTCAAGAGAATTTGATCTGAGTATTGAGTTGAATTGTAAATATTGTTGATATTTATGAAACATTTGATAGTGATTCTATGAATAACCTTCATTTTTAAATCCAGAAATAAATTTGAAAATTCTATGAAATTTTATTTCAGAAATTTAGTAAATTCAAATTCTCTTTAAAGGATAAAATAGATCTACTTATTTTAATTATTTCAATTATTCAGAATAAATCTTATTTTCATTATTTTCATATGTTTTGTACTTCAAAATTCAAGATGATCGAAAAGAGATAGTGATAACATCTATCAAAATAAAATATTCATCAAAACAAAATATTTATTGAGATGAAATTTATCAAATTGAAATAAGATATTTATCAAAATAAAATTTAGTAAAATAGATTATTTAGTAATATCATTAAATGCTATCTTTATTTATTAAAACAAATATATCTGGATAAAATATGATATTTATTGAAATATTTGTAAAAAAAATATGACTTATATAAAATACTTATTAAAATAAATGAGATAGAATTTGTTTTGCTGAGTTTTATGCCAAAAATCCATAGAATTTCAGTTTTCTCTTCTTTAAGATACCACTGTATATTTTTCTGCTACCATTCTAGCATTATATTGATCATATGAATGGGCAATTTAAATGAAAATTAATTCCTTTCCTAATGACAGCAAATACTGAACAGTTGGACCTTCCACATGAACCAAGAAATCTCTTGTTTTTTTGATAATTTTAAAATATAGTTCACATTCTTGAACAGGTAATTATGAAGTAGCTGACAGAAGGACTGGACTGAACTGATGGTTGGATGGACAGACAGATGAATGGATCTGAACAGATTCGCTAGATAGATAGATAAATAGATAGATAAATCTGAATAGACTGAGATAGATAGATAGATAGATAGATAGATAGATAGATAGATAGATAGATAGATAGATAGATAGATAGATAGATAGATAGATAGATAGATCTGAATAGGTTGAAATATATATAGAGAGAAATGTAGATAGATAGCTAGTTAGATAGATGTACTTATGTGTTCATATAAAGAATACACACATGTATGTATGTATGTATGTATGTGGAATTACGTAAATTCAGATGATCCCCATTAATTCTTATTATTTGGGGGAAAAAGCGTGATCAATACAATGAAGATACGACAACTTACAACTCAAAAACAAATATCTAAAAGTATTTGAAGTGTAAAGCTATATTTTTCTTTTTTAAATTAAAATCATGATGGCAATTTTTCCCAACTATTTTTCTCCCCACAAAACAGTACTGTTTCATAATTTTTTTAATTTCTCGTCTTGGTACAATTATCTTCATAATTGGATTCACCACTGTCCAGATTTAAAATAGGAGAGAAAATATTAAGAAAAAAATTTACTGTACACGAAAATTTCGAAGTTTATACTTGATTATTACCAAATTTTGTAAAATTTATGTAGGTTTAAGGAATCTCAGGAATATCAAAAAGCGATATCTGTACAAACAATCAAATAACTTAAGAAACGATGCCATATAGTTATATTGTAGATAAAATCCCCTCTTGAAAGTCCTTGAAAATTTTTTTTCTCAAAACTTTTTTGATTGTAAAACATTCCCCTAGGTCTGTTGAGTATGCATGCCAAATTTGATTGATCTGTGAATGACAAACAGACCCAGATAATTTAATGACAAATAATAGCCAGAGCCTATTGTTTTATAATAAATAACATTGTGCAATGCAATTTTTGTTCCTGTAATGGGTATTATTTTCTAATTGCTAATGTGTAAATATGTATTGAAAATGCCTATTATTCCTTATATATATATATATATATATATATATATATATACGTATGTATGTATGTATCAAGGTATTTTACATGAAAAGTAAGGGTTCAGTTTCACATTGTATTCATATGTAGATAAAATCTCCTCTAAAACCCCTTAAAAATGTTTTTCTGAAAAACCCAAATAGTCCAAGTTCTTCCCCAAGGTCCACTAATTATATTTACTAAATTTGGTTGAGCTTCATGAATGTTCAACTAATATTTATGTAGGACAGACAGATACAGAGAGACAGTTGTTTTATATAAATAGATGATTGTTTTAATAATTCTTTTGCACTATATACTAGTATACCAATATTTTCTTTTCAACACTTTTTTGTCAAATGGCAGTTCATTATCAATAGGAGGATGGAGAAGGAGTAAAGTCAGCTGATGAATGGTATACACTAGTTTCAATTCCGACCATGTTATTAATTATACATCACTAATCAGATAATGAAGTTATTAAAAATATATACATAGGATACAGCAAGTGAAAAAAATGTTGATAATAACATTATCTTTACTTCATATGAAATGGGACTGCCATGCCTTGGCCAAAATCACGTATAAGGTGAGAAATTTTTCTTATATGAATTAGAAGGCAAAATTCAGGTTTTGCATTATACATGACTGTAATATTTGGCAATTTCATACATTTGTATCAATGGAGTAACTGCTGTGTACAGTGATCTCACTGTAGAACAGCTTCTCTCATATACAGCCAACCTGCATATACAACTACTTTTCTTTCTCTTATAACAACTCCTAAGGTTAATTTACTCCCTATCAATGGGTACCGACATTTACAACCAGTGGATAGTTTGGGGGGGGGGGGGCAGAAACAAGCAGCCTTGATATCCAAGTCCAGTTTACACTGGCTTCTAAAATCATAAGATGATGCACTGCAAAAACTAAAAACTGATTGTTCCACACTTTCCATGCATGATGAAGTCAGGATTACATTATGCATGAAAAAAAAAATATATTCATGCATTTTATACATAAAAGGCATTGAGCGGCATCATATATAAGATCACATTGTAGGTAAATGCTAGATAGGTAAAATGTAACATTTCTTAAAACCTCTACTAGTTTCCTATTTTTTAAATAAAAGTTGTTAATTCATTAACTTTTTTTTCCGAACTATCCATTCTTTTCTTCCATCTTTCATCTTAACACAGCATATTGGCCAAATCATTCTACAGCTTTCTTCAGGTGTAATATACTTGTGTCTCTTTCACTGGTCTTTTTCTGATACTAAGCAAAAAACAATAGTATTAAACAGAAAATTCAAAAATGAACTGCAATGCTTGTAAATAAGTTGTTTTATTTTTGCAAGACAAGCAGTACAGCTTGTTCCCTGATTCTAAAAGAAAAAAAGCAAAAGCTGTTAAATCTGACGGAAAAAATTACTTGTATCCAGAAAGTTTGAATTCAGATAGATTTGTCTGCAAGTTTATTTTTACAATCAAACAAGAATATGAAGCTAACTTTTTTGTTGCTTTGAAGAAAGTTTTAAGCAGCAATATTTTTATGGAGAGAGAGAAAAGAGAGAGAGAGAGAGAGAGAGAATTTGATGCCTCTATGAAAATGATAGATCAAACAAAAGATATCGGATGACAAAAGTTTTCCAGGTAATACTGACTGACAGATAATAATTGGATTTGATATATGTCCAATGCTTGAACCATTGACAAAACTCATACAGTTCAAGAGGAGGAAGAGAGAAGAAAATCAGACAATTAGCTTACTGTGGGAGAAAAAGGAAGATCAGTTTTAGGTTTGCCAAGCTAGGGTCTTGAGAAAACAAGTCTATTCAATGTTGAACATATAGGAGAAAAGTATAAATTGATCTGTTGATAACTACAACCTTAAAATCAATCAGTTAAAAGAGGTTTCATTGGTTTGGTTGATAGAGGAGTGAAATTGCATCGATAAGTTTCAACACCTTCAGCGCCAACATGTAAAATTAGTACAGGCATGTGTAGGCCAAGAATAGAACAATAGGGATAACCCAGTGACTGAATAGCATCATTGGGAAGAAGCTACTAGTTGAGGACAAAATGAAGACAAGGTGCAAATTCAAAAAAGAGGATGTTAATTAATATTGTTTGGCATTCAGCAGGTGAAGTAATGAAGGTATTAATTAACTTTCGCTGTCACAGAACAAGTTAATGTTCTCTCTTTAACTTTGTTGGGCCTATGATTGGTGTCAACCGGGGCAGTAACTCATGGTGTCAATCCCCTTCCAGAACTTGTTCTCTTCCCAGGATATTTGGAATTTTGGTGATCTCTCTATACTAATACATAATACATTATTCATTACGATCCCTCTATATAATCCCTGTTCAATGTAATGGCATGAGCCTACATTTTCTGACATTTCTGTTCATCTTTAATTTTTGATTTTTCAGTTCTGATTTTGTGAATCAGTAAAAAAAAAAATATGCATGAGTAACTTGAAAATCTACAATCCAATCAATTTTACTGTAGCCTTTTGTTTCATCATCTACAAATTTTCAAAATAATTCATGGAGAACTTTCGGATATATTACGTTGACAGTCAATGAGCATATACAAAAATAAATGAAAAATAGGGAAATAACTTTCAATCAAAGATAAATTCCTGGATCTGCCCCGAAATTCAACCACATCTTTCTTGCCTTATTGTTCACACTTCCACAAAATTTCATTGAAGTTCATATCATTCAGACAGATAGCTGCTCCATTAGAAAAAAGAATTAATATAAAACTATATTAATATCTTTGGGGAATCCGCTTGGTGTCACTCCCTTCCATAGTGACACCAGGGCCAGTCAACCCCACACCCCATTGGCCTGCCACTGCTCTTATCTGCTTGTGATCCTGAAAATCTGAAGGAAGAGTTGATGCATACGAGCAATACTTTTCAAAGGAACAGCTATCCCTCCACAGTCTTTCCATACAGATCGTACACCTGAAGAAGGCCTTAGAATGCATCAGCCAAAATGTTACAATAAAAAGTCAAGTAACAAAAAGAATTAGTTCAATAGTCAGAAGAACACTCGAAACAACAATGATTCGGCTCGAGATGACTGAAAATGAGTGAAACCTGGTTCATTTGGGAGCCTTTGAAGCGTTCGATTCAAAGTCACTAATTTTCTTGCTAGAGTAGTAAACCTAGCTTAACTGTTTTAGTCACCTGTATTAGTGACTTTTTTTTTCTCTGTTTGAAGTAAACCACAAACATTTTTTTTTCAAAAACCAAAGTTATGCAAACTTGTTATAAAACAAATAAGAACATTTTTTTCAACAAGAGGTGAAACAGATAATAAGCAAAGAGTAGACAAAAACATTTGAATGTTCAAGAAATGAGTCAAGTAAAAAATGTTTGTAGTCGCATGATTATTTCTTTTTGTGAAAAAGTAAAACTGTACACGTGTTGAGTAGCAACACGCTTCCGTTTGAAGTTAGGACAGGAGAATTTTGATATTAGTTTCTGTTGGTGTCATGCTTGCAACTGTGGAACTTTCTGTCGGCCATGTGAGACACAGAGGAGAGAGAGAGAGAGATAGAGAGTGTGCGTGTGTTTGAAGAGGTGTAGGTATGTGTTTTATTGATTAGTTATTTTCATTATGATTCGATGTTTGCTTACGTTTGCCTTTTGTGATTTCCACTTGTACTTGAGGAGAGATGAAGACCAGCAATTGTTTTATTTCATCCATCTGTTTTGATATTCTCCTTTATTTCACTCAACCAATTTATCATAATCCACTCCTGGCTTGCTACGCCCATTGAAACTTCATCAGAGCCCCATTGATTGTATATTCTGGGAACATTTCCTACTGTCCTTTACTGGCCTCTCTCAATGCTAGATGAGGGGTTGGACTTCACCAGTTTGAATTTCAGAGTTTTCCATCTCCTAGATTATTTGCCACCCAAGGCTGAGGAGCCCAGTCTGCCCAGCTATTTACCTAAGGCCCAAAGAGAAGATGGGCTCATTCATTCCCAAAGGACATTAGTATGAAGTGAATGCTGATATCTCAACCGGAGTTGGAATATGGTCCTCTAGTTCTATTTTCCATGCTGTTTACTATTTGGCCGCCCACATTTCACAAACTTCTTTGTAAAGATATGAGGCAGATGCACAACTGATTATCTGATTGAACAGAGCCATTGTATATGAGTGAGTGATTGCAGCCAAGAGGAGAGCAACCTTCGGCTGAGGCAAATTACCAAAATTAAAACTTTTAACTAGATAGCACTCAGAGGGCGCATATCTCTGCCAGTGCCATTGTCACTCACTGTGTGGTTGAAGGAGTGCTACGATGTAGGGGAAGTAACTGTGCATGGATCTACCTCAAAATTTAATCACTTTTTCCATAGCCCACTGATCAATCTTCAGCAAAATTTCGTTGAAATTCATTGAAAACTTTTGGAGACATCATGTGGACAGACAGACAGACAGACAGACAGACAGACAGATGGAAAGATGTGGAGTAATTCAGATAGCTTTCCAACTTCATTGGCAGAGTTAAATGAAGTCTGTCTGGAAAAGTATCCAAAGAACTATTCCACTCTAAACTTTTCACAGTATAATAATAGAAGGTTTGCTTGAGTAGACACATTATGACTCAAACATTAGCTGAGCATGTCTAAACTCAATATAACAGAAACTTGTTGACTGCCTTTGAAATCAGTCTAAACATGTTCTGATTGATCTATTCAATTTCTTTTTTGTATTTATTTTCTCATTTCTATACATCGAAAACCCTCAACAAAAGTTGCCACCAAAACTGTCAACATAGGTTTCTTCAGTTTTTAAATTGGTCTGGCTGATTGGCTGGCTATGTATCTATCATATGTACAGGCTACACTAATGGAGCTAGAGGGCTGAAAATTTAGATATATACTCGTTATTATGTATGGAAAAAGACGATTTTTAAAACCCCCTCCCTAGATTTTTAGTAGAGATTTAAATTTGTAATGTAAGTTTACACTAAATTGATCCTTTACTTATACACTTGTTCTTTGAAATTGCAGGCTTTTTTAGTAATCCCAGCCCAACAAAACGCAAGAGAAGTAACTTATTCATTGACCAATCCTCCTTCTATTTTTTTTTATTTGATTACACCCCCCCCAACACGGCATGCAGCCAAAAAATTATGTGTCATTTCACAGTTTCTATTGAGTGACTAATCGAACCTGCTGAACTCATTTCTTATAGCTAACTTATATATATTGGATTTATTTCTTACCTCTAACATATATTAAACTTATTTCTTA
>OY735204.1:45182988-45207988 GCA_963457665.1 Thysanoteuthis rhombus | reverse complement strand
TGAAAATTCGGAGAAAGGAGTGATCAATGAATAAGTTACTTTTCTTGCCTTTTGCTGAATCATTAAAAAGTCTAAATTTTCAAAAACAAGCTGAAATGCTGCCAGACACAAACTAAAAGACCAATTTAGCATACACTTACATTATAAAACGAACCTAAGCCTTCAAAACTCATTCCTGGGAGAATTTTCAAAAACAAAGTTTTTCTAGATATAAAAAATTGTAAATGTTTAAATTTTAAGCCCTCAAGCTAAATTGATGTAAGTAGATAGATAGATAGATAGATAGATAGATAGATAGATAGCCAGAATCATTTAAAAAAACAATCACAACTATGCTAATAGTTTTATCATTTCTACTATTATGCGGACTATCCTCATCTTGGTTGTTTTTCATACAATATTTTGGCTGTTGTACTCTACGGCCTTCATCAGGTAGATGTGGGGAAGTAATGAACCGAACCCTTTATTTAACCAACGGGGGTATATTGACCGCACTCCCCTCTTAGCATTAGTAGTATTATTATTGTCTCACAATGGGATTGAACCTAGAACTATCAGATTACTTGCAGTAATTTTGTCTGATTCTATAACTACTACGCTACGTGTCCATGTGGACAACGGCCGAAACGTTGTATGAAAAACAACCAAGATGAGGATAGTCCGAATAATAATAGAAATAATAATAATACCTCATCTCAAAAAGTCAGAGATATACTAACTGTTTTAGCTGACTATTCCTAATAGCAAAATTTCATTGTGAGATTTAAACAACAGAAATAAAATTGTTTCAAGCAAAATACTTGACATCTTGTGAAGTAAAAAAAGTTTCTGAATTTATCATTAACATCTATTGGAGAAATGGGTAGCCTTGTTTTTGTCTAATTGACACGATTCATTTAGTCAGAAAAAGAATCCATATTTCTTTTCTTACCACAGTTGCACTGTTCACCTCATACCAAGTATTTTGCAAGAGCTGAATGATCACCTTCCTTGAGCTTGTGTCATTTGTTGATTGTGCAAGAAGGACCTGTAGAAATCTCATAAAGCATCTTAGTAAAAGCATTTAGTAAAAAAAAAGGTATATTTACATTTACAAATTTGTACAAAGTCTGTCCAGAAAGTATCAAACCATTTGGAAAATCATGAGATATATATTGATGTAACTTAGCAACAAATCAGAAGGGACCTTACTGCAAGTGCATGAACAGATAAATTCCCCATGGTGTTACTTAGTTGACAAAGAGATACCATTGAGTGAGCTTGTGTAACTAGTGACTTTGGCATTCATTGTGACCAAGTGAGTAATTCTTGATGCTTCATACTGGGTATTTTTTTTTGAAAAACACAACATTACCCAGGTCTGTAGCACCCTTCAGTATAGATTTGATTCCCTGTGACTTCTAACTTTTGCCAAAGGAATTTCAGACAATTCATGAGATTAAGGAGAATGCAACATGGCAGCTGATGGTGTTTCCAAAAGGGGACTTTTGAAACATTTTTAAAAAGTAGAATGGATGTTGAATCCATATGAGAGGTCTCACAGGGGAGTACTTTGAAGACAAATCAACATGTTTTCAGAGAGTTTCACCATCATCAGTCTTTAAATGTCCGTCATTGGACATAAACCTTCCCCAGGATTCGCCACACCTCTCTGTTATGGGCAGCGTGGAGCTGATACTTTCTGAATTTGTTTAGTTCATCTCTCCATCTAGTATTCTGCTAGCCTTCGTAGTACATGTGATCTCTCGGGATTCATGTTATGAGTTGTGATGTCCATCGGTTGTCTGTTATTCTTGCAACATGACCAGCCCATTGCCATTCGAGTTTTCTGGTGGATTTCATGATGTCTCAGACTCCTTTTTTCTTCCTGATATATTGAGCAACTAGAAATATTAAATGCCCTACATATGTACTGTATATGAGTGTCAATTCGGAATATAATGTGATCTATTTTTGTGTTAAAAAGCACAGAAAAAAGATTCCAATCATTTAAATAACTCTAAGGATGATAAAACCTCTTTTTTAGATTATTGATGATTTCCCTAAAGACAATGTAAAATGTAATGTCAATGATTTTACTAGAGAAATCCATAGGAAAGAATTAATGTTAGTATTACTGATAGAATAGGGCTATTAAATGTATGATTGAAAACCTTTCCTAATAGTTTTATCATAGAAATGTGCTGTAAATGATCTTACTGAAGGAATACATAACAAATGAAGAAAAAGAAGGAAATTCCGTTGTCAGGAATTCAGACAAGTGTTACCAACAGAGATAAATTATTATCAGTATAATTACTTTGTATACTGCTAAATTTAGAAGATACACCAGGGACTTTCCACAGGTCCTACAAATTCAAAATGCATTTCATGAAATGATTAACTGGAAACATCACTTATGTTGAATGAGGCCTGAAACAATGAACTTTTAATTTAAATATATTCTAGATTAGGAATCTATTTTTAACATATATGGCTACAAGAATTTAATCTGCTTTTTTTGTCAGTAGAACAAGGAAAACAATTTTAAGTGTTTGAGAATATCAAAATATTTTTAGCAAATAAAAGCCTAAAAATAATTCAAGATTGAATTAGCCATGAATGTTAATGAGAACAACTTAAAAAGTTTTCTGGAGTTAATTGCCAAAACTTTAAGTTATTTTTCCCAGAGAAGTAGATGAGCATTTTGTTGTTCTCATAAATCCATAAATTCAACTCGTCACCTAAAGAAAATGGAGGTGAGGAGTGGCATAACGGTTACCAGCACAGGAAATAGAATGCTTATGTTCACTTTGCCCTCATGCCCTTGGGAAAGACATGTTTTCATATCTCTCCCCAGTTATGAGCAAATAGCAGAGCAGTTGGAGCCTTTCAGTCCTGTAAAACAGTCCATCTGAGAGAAGGTTATTTTGAGAGAAATAAAACCAATAGTTTATCCGTAGCAATAATTGGTCCCAAGCCTAGTTAGAGGACAAGGGTCGACATAGGGCTAGCTACTCCACCCAGTGAAACTTACTTGCTGCTGAAACTGCAGCAGAGAGGTTACTTCCCTTACCCCACAGAGAGTCAACAGGAATAAACAAAAACTAACAGCACCTGAGAAAGAGAAGAAAATATTCCTAATTAAGACTTAGTATTTCAATTTCAATAGAGTATACAGTAACAGCAATTATCCTCTAAAAACTTAATTCGTTCCTTAATCCACAATTAAAGCAAAAAAGGATCAAATGTAAAATCCAAGCCCAAAATTTAATTTGAGTGAAAAGAATAAATTTTCAGGTTACACTATAATCAAAATTTGAATTGATTTAATCAAAACAAGAATGAAATGTAGAAGTCAGGTCCAAATGTTTTTACCATGTAGTCTGAGAGGTTTGAATACAACAGTTCATCCATGTTTTGATCAACTTAGATTTTTTATACAGTGTAATCTGAAAATTTGTGCTTTTGACTTGAATCAATTTTTGTATCTGGATTCTACATTTGATCTAAAAAGATTAAAATGGGAATAATTTGGATGTGGAAAAGTTAATCGATTCTTTTGCGTTTGGTAACCTTTTGTCAACAAGGTTTTAAGTGACATTTTAAATTAAGTTCAGGAAACATCTTGAACAGTATAAATAGCTTAGTATTTTATTGTTTAGAATAGGAATGCAATGCTTCCAGCGCTCATTGGGGGTGCTGCTTCATGACTTCTGTTGAAAAAAGTCAAAATAAAAGAGCAACACAAAATGTTCCAGCACCAAGGAAGTTGCTAATTCTGACACTTGAAAAATTAGCATCGAACCCTGGTTTAGAATAAAACCAATGAGCATTCAGTCAAGAAATATTCAGGTGAATAGATTACTTCTACTCAAACCATGCCTTCCATCGTTTTATGGTGATTTTTGAAACAAAATTTTGGTGGAAAAAAATGTATATTATGTACAGCAATTTTCAAAATTTCATTATTGAAATTCAGAGATAGTCAGGTTTTATTCCAAGACTTCTCTTCAAACAGTTCAGAATTCCAATTTTTCCAGGACATTGTCTTCTATAGATTTTAGGAACTTTTGTTCGAAGATATAACTTTAAATTTGCATTTTTTTTTTTTTAGATCATAAGGATTAAATAGAAGTTTGGTAACACTGCACCAGTAAAAATATTTATGAACATGCGTAGTATTTGAGTGTTGGTACGAACAATTTTTAATTGTGTATGCAAACATATGTGCATTTGTATTAAAACAATGCATGCAAAACAATTGTACTGATATGCTCTGAGTATATATGTGTGTTTGTGTAAATAAAAGCAATATAGATTAATGTTTTCTTTTGTAAACACCTCCCCACCCCAACACATACAACGTTGGTTAGTAAGCTTGTCTTTCAAACTAATTCGCCAAGGCAGTGTATTCAATCCCCTCTGGGGGCCATACTACTGCGGACAAACTTGTACTGGACCAAGTTAAGCACGGTAAGTAAGTACAGTAATTAATTAGACAATGGGTGCAATAAATTTTGTTTTCAAGTTCAATTTCTAATCACTTGAGATAATTTGGGGTTTTCTGTTCGTGAAATTTCTTTGTGTAGATTGGAAGGGATTTTAGTTGTGTCAGCCAGTGCAGGGAGAGACACACACACCCCCCCCCCGGCTCCTAAATCCGCGCCCAATGTTGTATTTTTGTTTGTTCGTTTGTATTATT
Source organism: Thysanoteuthis rhombus (assembly GCA_963457665.1). NCBI lineage: Eukaryota > Metazoa > Mollusca > Cephalopoda > Oegopsida > Thysanoteuthidae > Thysanoteuthis > Thysanoteuthis major. Next base: position 45,203,304 of record OY735204.1, on the reverse strand, counting down.
ACATGTCGGTGGCGTACGTAAGGCGTACTTGGTTCGTCGTGTCCGTGTGTATTCAAGTGTGTTTTATACATCACATCGCCCTAGACATAAGTAAAAGCTACACATGACGTCTTACGTAAACATTGCGAGTGAACTTTATTTCTGCGCGTGCACAACTATGAATGAAAACGTGCAGGGTTGCGTAAACATTCAGTTTTTCTTTTTTTTTCCATTCTATTGGCTTATTTTTTTTTATTTTTTCAACCTTTTTCCTTGTCATCCTCTCCAAAAAAAAAAGAAATTAATATAAAGGATAATAAATGAATAAAATTATATAAAAAGCTACGCTATCAATCCAGGTATTTTTTTTTCGGGGCATCGCGTATGAGAAAACAATACGAAAGTGATATTCGATCCAGCTAACATTTTATTCAAACTCACGAAACAACTGATATTCTTCCGTATCATCCATGAAAATATGTAGTTTACTAAAATATTTTTAAAAAAATAAAATAAGATAGGTCTGTTTCGTCACTCAATAGAAATCGTTACGTGACTAAAGTCTTTTGGTAGCATCATGCCGTGATTGGGATGATCAATTTTTAAAAAATGAGAGGTGATCAATGAATAAATTTACTTCTTTTCCACGCCGTCTGCTGGGCCGGGGTAATTAAAAAAGATGGAATTTTCAACAACAAAAAACAAAAAACAAGTGTGAACGCCGTCGGGAATAGACTAAGGGACCAATTTAGGGTAAACATGCATTGTAAACTGAACCCCCATAAAAAAATCTTTTGGAGGGGAACTTTCAAAAAACAACAGAAAAAACGAACTTTTCTTTAGACTTTAAGGAATGAATTTTGAAAGTTTAGCCCTCTGGCTCCTTTGTACGCTCATAACACAAACGTTCATAGATACAGCTAACCAGTCAGACTCACTTAAAAAACTGGAGAAACCTCCGTTGACAGTTTTGTTTTGGTAACAGTCTTAGTTTTAAAAAAGCAAAGGGAAACAAAATTCCACTGTTACTGTCTGTTTCTAACTATACTTTTTTTCAACTTAAGAATAAAAATCCATCCATCTTTGGAGATGAAAGAATGCATGAAAATTTTATAAAAGGCAAAATACTAGTGAAGAATGAAAGAAAACAATTCAATCTCTCCAAAATGAAAACCAACCCAACCGCAAAGTTAAAAGACGAAGTTTTTAAAGGAAAGTGAAACTAATGGTTGGACTGAAAGTTGGACTTTCGTATTAATCGGTCGCGACTTGGCTTTTTTTGTTTGTTTGTTTACCTTGTTGTATCTTTATAAGAAAAGAAAAGCAAGATCAAAATTAATAATAAATGTTTCTTTAAGCTTTTTACCCGAAATTCATATTTATTCTGAAATCAATTTAAATAACTCCCAAAAAACTTGGGAAACGTTTTCACTTTTACTATTGTCCACACATAACAATTATTACCTGATTTCCGAGTAAACAAGAAGTAGACATGGATTTTAAAGAAATAAATGATGCTATTTCCGTAGCTCTTTCGTCCAACCATAATTAATATATATATATATATATATATATATATATATATATATATATATATATATATCGTAACATCATCGACATCACCGCACCATGAAAAAAATGACGGAAATAAATAATATAAAAAATGACAGAAATACCAATCACTTAACAAACAAAAAATATGTCGTTAGTATGTATATACGTGTTGTATCTATGTAAACTTTTGTAAGAATTTCGTTTTTAGAAAAAATTAACACTGTAAGAAGAAACAGACGCGTCTAGTTGTTATTGTTGAGAATGGTGGTAAGGAGTCGGAAACTGAAAATAAAAATGCCGATAAGAACATGTTGCATTCGAGTTTTGAGCAGAGAAGTAAAAAAAAAAATTAACATTTTGAAACATCCCTATCTCACGTCAGTAAAAATTTCTCATCGATTTTAAAGTTCTAAAAAAAAAAAGGGCCGAGTACAAAATAAACAGATTTTAAAGAGGAAAACCAAAGGCAGACGACAATGTTATTGTTCATGCCGGAACCGACGAAAGTGTCGGGCGACGAGTGATGCACTCTGGGTAAATGTCGACGGCGGTGGCAGCAGAGGACAGACTAACGGACGGCTGGCTTCTCCTTTTCTCTCCTATTATTAACATCTTTATTATTATGTTCTGGTTGTTTTGATTATTCTCCTGTCTCCTCTATCTATATCTACAGCTCAGCTTTCTTCTTCTTCTCCTTCTTCCTGTGTATATTGCTGCTGCTTGTATTTCTCTTCTTTCTAAAAACATTTATTTCCACCTGCGACATCTCCTCCATCCAGACGATCCGGGAATAATCCGAAACAAAAAAAAAAAAACGTCATGCTACCCAGACCTATGGCTCTAGGCCAGGGGAATTTTTGGTAAAAATAGCCGTAACCAAAAATAATATCCTTATTTTTTTAATTTTTTTAAAATTGAGTAAAGGAGGAGAGAGCCGCAGCAACAAACAACAACAATTGAATTACAGCCCCTTTTTTTGTATTCCGGCGATGCACTGTTGTTGATGTAAGTGTTGTGTGAAACATTTCTCGGAGAAATGATTTTTCCAGACCATGTATTGATGTATATTTTCACATATTCATTATTACTAATTCTTCTTCTTCCTCGTTTTTTTCCGTAATTTCATTCAATCTACTTTGATCTGAAACCGACTGACACTGAATTGAAAAACACCAGTGGACGCATGAACAACATTAAATTGTTAACCACTGAAAAATACGTGTTCCCCTCTTGAAAGAAAAATAATCTTATTTATTCCTTATACTTTATTTATCCGTCGTAATAAGAAAAAAAGAAAAAGATATGTGCAGGGTCAAGAGAAAGCAAAAAGTGGATGCCATCATTGATATATTTTTTGAAAGTCCGAGATTAATCTCTCTCTTTATTATATTTAATCACCATTTGACAGTTTTGAGCTCTATGATATCGTGTGTTTTTTTTAAATACCTACTATCAATAATTCCAAGGTAAATGACTAATTTTTAATTCTTTTCTCTCCGTTATATATCCTAGATGTAAAAAAAAAGATAATAGAAACAATTAGCTGCCGGTGAGGATAGAAATAAAATGATTAGAGACAGAAAACTGACCACTTCTTTTGTAGTTGCTGATAATAATGAAAAATGTCTTTCATGTTGCACTCTGTCATGGCTCGATACAAAGCAAATATATCGTCATTTATTTGATTGTTTTATTTTTGGAATACTCAATTGTCTATTTATATTTAAATGTAATTTCAAGTGTATCTGTTTGGGTATCGAACTGCTATTTTATTTCTCAATGAACATCTCGATTCAAAGGTTTGGTTAAGTATCTTTTTAAAAATGGCTATGATGGTCGAGCTTATAGTGTTAACGTTTACACATACACACACACGTTAGTATATATTTGATTTTAGAGTTATGCTAGACTTATTTTGCACATCTAGGAAGTAACTGTTATTTCTTTAAAAGCATTAAATTTAATAATAAAATCGTCAGTTATTGAAGTCCGGTCTAGTTGTCTATTGTTACCGTAGTGTGCTTGCTGGACGACTTCAATCAATGATGAGTCTTCCTTCTTCTACTTCGACATAACTACAATATTTTTGTGGTCATGTGCTTCAATTTCTTGTCAATAACTAACCGTGGATTATCTTTTATTTTCTCTTGTGATAAGTATTTACCATTTTCTTGAAGTATGCCTCTATCTACACTGCAAATTATACGCGTCTCCATATGTTTAGTGCAGTGTTTACCGACCGGTGTTCATTTAAATTTTGATATAACAACTGTTTTTTTTTAACATTGACTTCGAACATGCATTTATAAGCTATTAGTTTCGTTTTGGGTTTTTTTTTTTCCATCCCAAATAATATAATTCCCGATGGTTGCTAATCATTTTGATTCTGTCTAACATCAGGGACCCTGTTTTTCTATCTATCTACCCAAGAGACTTTTTTTCCGGCCGGAGGAATAATAAACGAAAGTAAATAATCGGCTAGTTTTCGTTCGTCCCTTCTACGAAAGCCTTAACCCATTATCTCGATAGGTTAAATTAACAGCATATCAATTCCTACTAATTGAATTTTCTTCTGGTGAGAATTAACAAAAAAGCCCCAAATAACCTCACCTCATCTCGTGCCCTTACTCCCTTTCCAAGGTATTATTTATTGCCCGACCCCCCCCCCTTCCCAACAACATGCTCAAGTCTTATTCGCAGAAGAAAATCTGCCATGGAATTGTTCCCCTCTGGCCTTTAAACCCTGCTAGTAAGCTGCTCTCTCTTTATATAATATATTCTCCTTGTCATTTAAATTAAGTCTTCATATCAGGAATTTCAGGTCTAATATTCAATTACTCTTTTTTTTTTTTCTTTTTAAAGGATCATTTTAAAACTTGCAAAGTTGGTTTTGTCTTCAATATTTGATTGATTGATTTGTGATCAAATGTACTGTTAGTTATATTGACCTTTTTTTTTCTCTTCTTCAGATATTTGAAAATTGGTATCGCCAGTTATTCCAAATCAGGTGAGACAGAACTCGTGGTTGAACATAGATTGGAATTGTTGGATATTGTTTTTTTGCTTTTATATATAATACTAATTTGTTTCTGAGTTATTTCACTGGCTCTCAAAGAGTTTATTCAAAATCAAGGATTGACTTTTAATATGTGGACTTCTAATTTCAAAAGTTTTCTTCATTCTATTTTGTTTAAGCTCTTCAAGGTGCTACTTATTTTTAATTCATAATTCTTTATACTTTGTACGATATAATGCTAACTTCAATTTAGTGAAGAAAATTGAAAACATGAATTTAAAAAAAATTATTTTTGATCCTGAGAAGTGGTATTGAAACATTGCCTTGTGATGTATCAATTAATCTCTTTTAAAAAGAATTGCTTCTATCTTCCTGATAGAATTCAAGTCAAATACTCCCTCAGTTTGTGGCTCACAGTTTTTTAGCAGTTTATCAAGCACAGATTTGAAATATTTTCTTTCCCAACAAATCTTTGATAACATGCTTCATTAACCTTGCACTTGGGATGGAAAGTCAACCACTATCAACTTCCTATCAGCCATTCTCAGAGCAATTATGAAAATGTTCGATTTATTTCCCTACTTGATTTTCTTTAATACAACATTAATGTTGTCAAAGTCTTGAACTACTTCAGATCTCGATTTCATTTCGCCCCCCCCCTCACCAATATATTCGAATCTGATGCTATTTAAAACCTATGAGTTGTTCGTAGTGATTAACCATTAGTTGCAAATCATTTTTATTGTAACATATGAAGTGGCCTTCATTCATTGTATTCAGGATTAGTTGTGAAGCAACTGTTTAAAGAGTAAATTTGAGCATTGCAGAATATTTGATAATTGGTTTGAAATTTGGAAAGCACTGAATACCAGCTGGAATTTCTTTTTTTTTTCCTGTAAAAATATCAAAATTTTTTTTGACCCGTTTTTGTACCATATTTACTATAATAAATAAATCAAAAACTTTAAAAGTGAAGTGCCTCAAAAATTTAAAATTTATATACTTAAAAGTAGAAACTAATATACATGATTTAATAACATTTTTAGTTGTTAAGGATACTGGAACCACTTTTGTTAGCCAATTTAGACATGCCTTCTCGGTTTCAATGTGAAATTTCTATTGTCTATAATCTTGAAGTCATTAACATTCAAAGTCTTTTGGACAATTGAACTCATTTTTCTTGATGTTTTTGTTCCCACAATGTTTTGACCAATCTATTCTGCTGTCTTCTTCGAGAGGTAATATCCATAAGACCTTCTCTGTCCTTACAGATATCACATCTGAATAAGGCCGTAAAATGAATCAGCCAAAATGTTTTGGGACCCTCAAAATTAACAGGAATGAGTTCAAGTGTCTGAAACTTTTTTGAGAAAAATTTCTTCTTTGGTAGAAATCAATTTCATCAAAATCAAGCTTTAGACATTTGCTTGGATACAACTGATGAAAAACCAAAATGTTTTCTTTTTATTCAAATGCAGTTGTCTTTGATACTGTGGGTATGTCTTGCCCTCCCCCTCACTCCTCCTAGTGAATTTCACTTTTAAAGAAGTTCAGTTTGAAGAAACATTGGATTTTTTTATCATATTAATGAAAGAATTATTTTGAATAGTTGAGATGTACTACATTCTTAGATTTGACTGGAGATGAATTAACCAAAGATGTGCATGAAAGTCAGACCACTGCTTCAGTATGTAAGTTTTGATTTAATTCTGAAACAATAAGAATTAATTCTGTGCAAAAAGTATTGTTATTAAATAATTTATGATACAATATCCAATTACAATGATACCAATAAAATTTAGTGGAAAAGCTTACCAATATTGTCAAGAACTTAAATTATTTCAACTTGTTTGTTCATAGAAGTCTTTCACATTCACTTAAAACAGATGTGATTTTAGTAGTGATTGGGGGGGGATAACTTCAGGTAAGATTCACTTACTTTGCACTTGAAATTGTTAATTTGGTCATCATTCTTTTATAACCCAAGTGATTGGTTGTAAAGAAGTTTACCCATTAGATTTTAAGAAGGCTACTCTCTGGTGTATCTATTCTAAAAAATTACTACTCTATTTGAACTGAAATTGGTCAAATATCACTTTTTCATATACAGTACTGTGAAAATTGTGCATTTTCTTCAAAATAGTCTTATTTCATGATTAACCTCATTTATAGTAATAGGTCTCAAAGCAATTGTTAAATTCTTGTGGTTGTGAACACTGGGCCTGCTCGTCCAATATTGACATCCTTGGATCAATTTACAAATTTTGGTAACCAGCAATTCACAAATGATTGATAGCCAACAATAAATAGCTATACACTTCATAGCTGGATAACTTTTTATTGTTATATCTCAAGATCTGGTGTGGCTAGATTAAAGAAATTTATCAACTGATGCTTATATTTTTAATAATTTTGATTTTGTGGATTTGATATTGCTAAATTGAAGAAACTTATGTAAAATAGTGGAGTAGATAATTTGGGCATTACTAAACATTGGTTTTAAAACCTGTATTTTTCAATACCAGTTAGTTATTCACTCCCATCAATATTAATTTTAACATTAGGTTTATTTCTTTTCATTAATTCAGATTCTGAGAGAACAATATCAAGTTCAGAATTATTTGGATAAAGCATAATTTGTAGTTGTGTGTTTTTGTACTGAGTGTATATTTAAATGTAGTATGGAAATTGAATTTCTCCTTGTTAAATTTGTCTCTCATGAAATTGACAATGAACTGATGGTTCTATATCACTCACTCTCAGTGTCATGTATAGAATGAATTTTTCTATCTATAAAATTGTGTTTATTGTAATATTTCACTTGGGGAGAAGAAAATTCTAATTTATTTATTTTAGTATGTTTGAGTCCTTTAGTCACTGAAACATCTGCCAATTCACAAAAACAAAGAATAGCTATCTTCTGGTGAATGCCATTATTTGAATCGGCCATTGACGAAAACCTGTATGGTAGGCTGGAAGCAACTAAAAACGTCTGTATAAATTGGCATAATTTGTAAGGATTTATTTCATGAATTTCATTTTTGGGGATTACTCGCTACGGTTAATATTTATGAGATGGAGATTTGCAAGGAGAAAAATTCATTCAATTTTGGGTGCTTTCAATCCATTATGCTTTACAACTATGCTGAAGAAATATGAAGACAAATAACGATGAATAATTAGGAGATAAGAAATACTAACTGAGCGCTAATCCTAATACTAACCTTTAAGTACTACACTCCGTATTGGCTCTAAGGTTATATTTACCGATTTTTTGTTTTGTTTTTGAGAAAATAAATGGAAACATAAAATCAAAAAGTGCAGCAAGAGTTTGGTCTTTTTGGTGGAACAGCTAGATTTGATGTTTTTGTTGGTAGGGGAGTAGAGGCAGATTGTAACAAATGGTATAATCCTGTGAGTAATATTTAATTTAATCCCTATAATTGTAAACATTATTTGGTGATTCAATTCTTATGAATTCACCCAAATATATACACCAATATGAAAAATGCTTGCCTGTGCAATTTTTTTTTATACAATTGTGATAACTTGAAAAGCACTGAACAAGAATATCTCAAAATAAAAAAGGCAAAAAATAATTATACAGGAAGCATGAAGGAGAATATCCATCATACATTACATAAATGTTAAATATTACTCAAGTTTATGCCAAAATCATTTTTTATGGTAAAAAAATATGACAACTGAAAAATTTTTTTTTTAATTTTAATGCAATACTATCAGTAATTACCCTCTTCCAATCTCCAGTGTTGATTGGCCTTCCATCAAGCCAGTGTGTTTTTTTTTTTGTTGTTTTTTTTTTTTTCCGCCATCATAAAATCAATGATTGGACTTGTAATGAACCCAGACCTAGATTTACAAGTCTTTGGACACATGTCACTGCACCTTCAAAAGTCTGCTGGCACAAAAACCAAGCTGACAGTCTTTTTCTTACAATACTTGGACTGCACTGCGTTGGCTATCCATTGATTTGCCTGGTCCTTAGATAATGCTGATAGTTTGTTTTTGTTTTTATTGCAAAGTGCAACCAACATTCTGTCTAAGTAGGAACACGCTTTGTCCACACTTTCCAGCTCACTGAGGAGACAAATTTTCACCATTTGATGTTGAATACACATTTCTTCTTTTCTTTTTTTTTTTTTTCTTTTTTTTTTTTTTATAAACTTCTTCTTGGACTACTACAATAATATGTTTGCTTAGAGTTCTATTACTATAAATGAGGTTAAAGGGACGTACAGTAGGAAAACCGGAAGTACATACTAGTTCACCTGAGGTCACATGAGATCAACAAAATTTAAATTGTCCTTGTACAGAATGCTAGAATGCATGCGGACTCAAAAATGCATTAGAATATGTATTACTGTTTATATCTTTGAATTTTAATTGGGTTCAAAAATGGATTCAGTCGCTTTTGAGACAATTTTCACGGTACTGTACTTCCTCTTTATAACATACTCACCTTCAACGATAGAAGGGCCTAACAGAGGACCATGTCTTTTTCCAGTTTGTTTGATGAAGTCTCCTATAATTGCTGCATGCTGGGAATATTGTCACTTTATTCTAAAATAATCACTGTTTTTATGTTACATTATTTAGGGCAAGATTTTTCGTGCCCCTTATTAGTATAAAGATGTAGTCAATAATCGTATGAATGATTGTGGAAGACAAAAGATGCTTGGAGAGATTGTGGCAATCCATTTGATATGATTCAGTTTAAGAGATTACAGACCCTGATTCAGATTGAACCTCATTAATCTGGCACCTAGTCATGGCCAGACTATAGCAAATGACCTTTTTGACCCATACATTTTTTTTTTTTTTTCCCTCCTCTTTTCTAGTGCAATTCAGCTCTAGCACCATCTTCTGAACCTCTTGGTCAACAAGAGGCTAAAATACAGCTGAATATACAAAAATTAACAGAACTGTGTCATCAAAACACTTGCCTGCCGTGTAAACAAAGTTTGGTGCATTAGCGCTGCTAACAGTCCCATCCTGGTGGCAGATTCACAAACTAATGGTGGCAGATTAAAAATGTGTTGGACTGCAGAATGCCAGATTAAAGAAGTTTAACCTGTACTCAAGTCAAACTTGTTCATGTATTCTGACTGCTGGCAACATGACTTGCAGAATTTAGTTGAAACACAACCATGTTCACTACATTTAGTAAAAGTGCAAATTATTGTTTTCCTGTCCTAAATAGTCTAGCATTGGTCATATGGATAATGAGTAATGGAGGGAAGCTATAGAGGAATGAGATATTGATTAATCATTTGTGTAAACAAAGATTGATAGGGTGGAATTTGGTTTGAACTAAGTTGGTTTTACTTTGGAGCTAGCTATTGGAGAGAAGGTATTGTCTTGGATATGAACATGATTTACAATTCTGTTGCATAAGGTTTTAAGGACTCTTTCTTGTGTAATAAGACATGTTGATGTCAAATTATATGTTGTGAATGGTTACAGATTCTGTAACTGGCCATGTGGTGAGAAAAAGCATTTCAAATTGACCTAATATGATCACATCTTTTCAACTTTTTTTTTTTTTTTTTTTCCATCAAATTCAATGTTTTATTCAAGAGCCCGAGTATTTCACATCTTTAAATTTGATAAACTTTTCATTATATTACAAATTGTCAGTATAGCCAACATAGGTTTCTTCAGTTCTTAAGTGGTTCTGACTAGGTATGTATGTATTGCACATACAGGATGCACTAATAGATCTAAAGGGCTGAAAATTCTAACATTCACCCTTAATCATATCTATTGGGGAAAAAAGTTTTCAGTTGAGATTCTGTTTACAATGTACGTTCATGCTAAATCCATCCCTTATTTTGTATCTGGCAGCATTCACATTCCTTTTGAAAATTTAGTGATCACTGCTCAACAATAGACTAAGTAATTTATCCACTGATCATTCCTTCTTCCAATTTCTTGATTGATCACCCTCAACAAAGTATGTTGCCAAAAGACACTGATCTCCTCACAGTTTTTACTGAGCAAATAACCAGACTGCTTGTCTTGATATTTAGAAAAGAATGCTTTCTTTCTTTTTCTAATTTTTTGTTGGACATTTATTTTTTATTTGTACAGTCAATCAATTTCAAGTAGGGTATATTATAAAGCAGGCATAATTCAAAATTTAGTTATATATTATCTAGTTGATCTGCATATCCTACAAAAATATAATGAGCTAAAGAAGAAAATCATTACAATAGAAACTCATTTCACTCAAATTATTTAAAATTCTTACATTCAAATGATAGCAAAAGTGACCTTTGAAATCCCTTGTTGTCACTATGTAATCAATTGGTGCAAAAAATTTCACCTACTTTAAAGCAGTATATCTCCACTTAAAATAATATTGATTAATCAAAATAAGATTGTTCAAAATCTACATATTTTTGCCAATTAGAAACAAGCCCATTTATTCCAGAAGCATAGAATTCTAGAACCAATGATTTCTCTGAAGGTGTTCTGAGCTTCTGCTTGGTTGTTGAACTTCCCTTGCAGGAAATGGTCAAAATGCTTGAAGAAGTAGTATGTTAGAGAGAGGTCTGGTAAGTAAGTTGGATGAGGTAGTTTTGTAACTTAGTTCAAGTTTTGCAAGGTCATTGATGTGACTTGCAGTCAGGCATTGTCATAGTGAAGAATTGGTCCTCTTCAATTGACCAATTTTGGATGAAAATATTGCTGTCAGTTTTTGGTGCATTGTGTCGTTTCCCTGGCAATACTTCTTTGCTGTGATGGTTTTATGAGGACTTAAGTTGTAGTGGATGATTCCAATTCCTGACCACCAAACTAACCATAATCCTTTACTGATGCAGGTTTGGTTTAGAGAAGTGTTTTGGTGTTTCACCTCTGTCCAGCCACTGCACAGAACTCTATTGATTGTTTTACAGAATCCATTTTTCATTACATGTCTCAATGCGATAAAGAAACAGATTGTTTTTGTTGCACAGAGTAGACTTCATAACTGAAAAAAAAAATTATTTTTTAGCAATTTGTGTGGCCATCATTTATCGAGATTTTTTGCTTTTCCAATTTGTTGCAAATATCAAACCACTGTTGAACATTTAGATTCTCTGCAACCTCAACGATGGCCCTCAATGGCATGTTGTCAATCACAGAAGGGCATCCACAACCTACCTCATTTTCATGGCACTCATCTCTGTTTCAAAATTTTTGGAATCCATGTTGAACTGTACATTCATTGATGGTCCCCATGGCCAAATGCTTGGTTGATATTGCAAAGTTTCCATGGCTTTACATCTCATTTTGAACAAAATTGCTTGAATTTGTTATTTTCCATCTTTGAGTCAACAGCCCCAAATAAGCCAGAATAAATTGTGGAAGGAAAACTTTTAGCTTTTGTAAGTAGAGCCAAATTCTTGGTTTAAAATTGTATATTTTTTTATTGTAGTTAAACAATAATTTATTCCAAAATGAGCAACAAAATTTATAACAAAAACCGCAATTATTTTTGCACCAACCTAATAAAAGCAAACATTATCCTTCATCAAATATTAGATTAGAATTATATTCATTGGCAGACAGTCTCCCTTGAAGAAAAAAAACAAACTTGGTAGCTCTCTTATAGGCTGATTAAGTAACAAGAATTACTATATTGTTCTATTTTTTAAGGTTCTTTACAAGTTTCTAAAAAAAAAATTTAGTAGTTCAGAGATGTTGCAAGAGGACTTTTTTTTTTTTTCAAATTCTGTTATCTTTGTAACCTTCTCTTAATTCATTTATCTTAAATCATAGGTTTCTTATTTCTGGTATGGTGGAATTCTTTTTCTTTTTTTTTCTGTTGCTTCTTGTACATGTGAAATCTTATAATTCTTATCTACTGAAATATTTAGATTTATTCACTGTTGAATATAACTTCTACTGCAGTTTGTGATGAATCAAAAATATTGCTCTATCCTTTCCATGAGATCGTTATTATTACATCATCTCTGAGTAGAGGAAATCTTACCATGTCAGTCAAGAGGAAGTGAACCTTCAGTTTATTAATCCTTTTGTAAGCATTTAATTCTATCAAATTTAAGATATTTTTAGAAATTCTAATGCTTTTCCATTTTGTTTTATTTTAATACAATTTTTTGATTTAGATTTGTTTTTTTTGTTGTTTTTTTTTTTTTAGGGGCGGGGAGTTCATTGATTTATTTTCTTAGATTGTCATTAAGGTAGAAAGTATAAAGATTTTATTGTTTATGTCATTTTGATAATGACTGCTAAAGTTCCTGAAGAAACTGATCCTTTCAAGCCAGGCTGATTCTATAATTCCCATCCACAATTTTAGATGGTAATTTCTATCGAGTGCTCAATATATTATTTTGTATTTTAAATATTGAGGAATTTTCAGCAATTAATAACTGAATTGTCTTGGTTTTGTAAAAAAAAACAAAAAAACTTTTGTTCATCCCATTTCTGATTAAGATTTTTTTTTTCTTTTCAATTGTATTGATGATTCCCCCCCAATTTTACAAGTTCAAAAAATGTTCAACTTTTATGAAGGAGTTTTAAGTGATTATTTTTTTTTTTTTTTCTCCACTCGGGAAGATGCAGTCAGAAAAACAATTATGCATTTTATTCTTATATTTATATTGTTGTAAACCTTAATCCTCTACCTCTTCTCTATGATGATGGATTAATATTTAACCTTTGACCAATTGAAATGACCACTTGTTATGAGTTAACAGGTACTGCCTGACATTTTTATTAAAAACTCATTTTGATTGGATTGTATGAACAGTTTTCAAAGTACAGATAATAGTGTATTGATTGAATTTGTTTATTTGCTAATCCACAGACCAATCAGAAAATAGTTTAATGTTATTAATGAGAAAAATTAGTTCGATTCAGTGATCATTAAATTCAACCAAAGTGGTCACTGAGTTGGTTGATAATCTGATTCTGAAATACCCTTTCAAATAGGACTGTAGCCATTGATGATAAAGGTGAGAATTTTTAAACTGTTCTAGTTTTCAGAAATGGCTAAGTATTGCATTGTAGTGATGGTCATTTACCTTTCTCACTTTTTAAGTAATTAAGACAAGGTACATCTTTTATTTTTATCTTTTTTTTCTTCTCTGAATCCCCAACCCAAAGTTGTGTGGCTATTATTTTTCCACCCTCCTTTTAAAAGATTTAGAGAATAATTGTATTCATCCTCCATGGCAACTTCTGGAGTACTTGGTTATGTTTAAGAATGTATTATAGCGAAAAAATCTCCATGTACATTAATAATTTGATTTATAAAAGCAGCGAATAATGTACAATGTTCATTCTAAAATCCAAACCTTGTAGAGCTAACAAAACCATTGTAAAGATGCAAGCAAAAATGAATCATTATAAATAATCCTTTGTTGACAGTCTGGAATGGATGAAATGTCTTTGATATTTCAAGTACATATTCTGATGAAAGATAATTATTTGATGTTTTTTGTTTGTTTTTTTTTTTGTTTTTTTTTTTTTTCAAAATTATAATCTTCATTTGAAAAAGAGAATGTTTCTGTGGACTCTGGCCATCTATTTTAATGCTTTAAAAATGTACTTTACTATGTTAGAATAAACATATCTACCAAATTGTTAAATTCATGTTCATTGAAAGCATTTATCTGACTTGTGTATTTTTGAAAGTTCTTTTGAATGATGGAGTTAACTTAAAAAAATCAAACTCTTTATGTTATATGTATATGTAATTCTTTTTATTATATAGGTTTATGAAAAAATTGTATTCTGCATTGATACAAATTCAAATATTATAAGCACTATTTCAATATGGTGTTTGATCATTGTTTTTTTCATTAACTTTAATGGAAATTTGCTTTTTTTTTTTTTTTTTTTTTTCCCCTCTCTCCTTCCTTGATTCTAGCAGAATATTGTAAAACCATTAAAATTACTTATTTTTAACTTTTAAAAATATGTACAAATGAAAACTAGACAAGGCTATCATTTTTTAAAGTTTTGCAGATTCAGAAGAAAATGATTTAAATGTTTGGTTAGGTATCAACTTGATTTACAGGTAGTTTTCATTTTCTTTTTTTAATATAAATTGAAAACCATGTATTTCAATTGAAAAATATGCTAATGTTACATAGTTACTTGAAAAAATCTTATGTCAAGTATTAGATAGCTAGAGATAGTTGCCCCTCTATGTTGATAAAGTCTGATTTATTCTTTCAATAATTTTTGAAGTTCCTCTGCTTACTCTGTAAGCTATGAATTTTAAACTGAGGGCATTTCTAGCACACCTACTGACCTCTTGGAGAGCACTCTTCTTTCTTCTAGTGGCTTTTATAGGAGAGCAGAAGTGTTGTGAGTTTCCTTTTGAAATGTTACCACTTTCTATCATCATTTTGAGCCACAAAAGCTGGATGTTCATTCAGATTGCTATCCTAGAGAGCATTTGTATTTAGTTGATGTAATGTTGTCATAATCATCTTTGTAACTTAATAGACCCTTGAGTCGTGTCAGCTTTAAAGAAACATTTTGGCCTACCAAACAATACATTTGTTCTCTTTGGCTAACCATATATCACCTTCCTGCTACTTAAAGCTTTGCAGGGGATTTGCTCCGCCTAAAGTTATGCATTTCAAAGATGATTGCTCTGGCCATTGATGCCTCTAGTAATGCACTTGAATGTAAGATACTATTTTGAGTGTCATTTATTATAGTTTCTTTTCTGATTCCCTGAATTCTTAAAGGAAAATCCTGATTGAGAAAAATCGTTTTGAAACACTTGGCTCATTTTTTTCATCTTTGTAATTTCTCTTAGTTTTGCTTCAGTGAACTACAATTCTACTTTCCAGATATTGAATGCCTTTCTACTCACAACTTTATACCTTGAATACTTTATCAGTGGAATCCATCCTCAAAGTGACCATAGAGTGATCTTCATAAAGATGACAGTGCACTCACTCCATAAAAATAACATACAATGCAGCTTGGTTTATTGAAGAAAAATTATTAGAATTTCAGGGGGCTTTTTTTGTATACATAGACGATTATTCAATATAAATTATATTGGTGGTCTTATATACTTGCAATCAATAGAGCAACTGTTGGTGTGTAGGTTTGTTCTTGGCATTTAGCCAGAATTGATTTAACAAATATGTATGAAATCAAGTAACTTGATAATGTATAAGCAAACTTTTAATGAAGTTCTTGAAAATGAAATTCCAAATGTACTCAAAAGTAAGCTTTTGAATTTTGTATTTTCTAGGGTGGAATCATTTGTCTACAAAATAGTTTATTCCTGGAGTAACCATCTGGTAAAAAAACTTAGGAAGACAGTTTGTTTATAGTTGCAGAGTTTGAGATGTCAGTATAACCAGGCTGAACACTGTATTAGGGGTCCAAGGAAGGGCCAAGTTTTAAGTGAATCATCTTGTAGAAGAACACCTGCAGGAAATATAATAGGTTAAAATTTTCATTAAGTTTAGCCTTTTTATGTTTTGGGGACAATAGAGTCAATTCCAGTTTTAATTCATTAAAGCAACTACTTTTAGCTATCGTCTTGATGTGTCAAGTGTTAGTATTATCTATAATGTGACAGGCACTGCCTTTTTCTTTTCTTTTTTTTTTCTCCCTCCTCCCTAACATGAAATCCATGGGAAAGTATCCATAATTTTCCCAAAATTGCTTGCTAAGACTTTATCATGCTGACTCTAAATTGGTGGGATATGTTGGGATCTGTCATATGGAATTTATTGTAAGGAAAGAAATAAAGCAGAAATAAGTTGTTTACACCATACAATACAAGAGCTGTTTGGAGAACGAAAGAATGATTAACTTAACCTTATTACCTTATTCAGTATGCATTCGAGATTTCTATTTACTGTATGTGAAACTATGATCTACATAATCTTTTGACTTTTGATGATAATGTGTCCCTCTGAAGTTTGATCTTGACTTACCAGTGAAAGGTTGTGATATTAGGTTGTTACACATGAAATTTTTTTTTTTTTTTTTTCTTTCTTCAAATCATGGAGAATAATGCTAAAAGTGAAAAATTTATTGATGCAGTTGATTGTGAAATGCAATGTAAATAGAGGTATAGTTCTTTATTATCGGATATTTTTGAGCTCTTAAGTGCAATGGTGCCTACCCAAGAAGTTATCTTAATTTTCAAAGATTTCTAATTAGGACATAATGCTGCTTGAGGGAAGCCCAAATTTGTTTTTAATGATGAATTATTGACAGCAGTAGCCACTGAACCACCAACAGTTCAAGCACTTTCTGGAAACTTTTGGATATCAACCGAGATCATATCACGTCATCTTGAGGCTATATGATAAATGGTTGGAAAAAAGGGGACTGAATGAGATGCTCCATGACAGTGCAGATCCCACACCTCTGACTGTCTAAGCTGAGAGAATTAGGAAATAGTCTGGAAGCATCTGCCATATTCACCTGACATTTCTATTACTGATTATCATCTTTTTCAAGCATTTTAAAGTTTATATCATAATAAAATGTTCAATAATAGGGAAGTTATCATCAGTGCTTTCACTAAATTTGTTACCACTAAACCTAAAGAATTATTTAAAAATGAAATATCATGAGAAGATTGTTGGATAAAACTTATTGCTTCAAAAAGGTTATATTTTGATCAAGGTTTTATGGTTTTCTGTTATTTATATAATCCTTCATTTCATACATAAGAACCTAATATTTGCTGCTAAACATTGATGACTTCATTTTCAAGGAATATACTGCAATTGATATATTCAATAATATGCAATAAAATAGCTGTTAATTTCAAAAAACTTAAGTAAGAGGCTTTTTTTTCTATTTTACTAAATGCTTTAAAATTGTACATGTTATTAAAAATATTAGCTTTCCAGTTTTATTTCTATTTTTTGTCTTAATAATTGAACACTTTTTTACACTTTGATTTTCATGCTGATGTTTTTGTTCAAACAAAGCTTATTCTATAAGTTTATTGAAATTTTGTTTTATTTTTACTACTTGATAAATCTTTTCATGTTCTACATGTGATTACAAAATCTCTATTAGTGACAGGTTGTTTCTCAAATTATCTTTTTGTGTTTATTTTACTAAAGATGTCACTTTTCTTTCCTTTATCTTGAAATCCAGTGACTAGTGCAATTTCCGGCACAGTGTATGATAGTCTATAAATCAAAATAAGATCTTATGGATGTATGTTGCATACTCAGCTGTCAAAACAATGACCTTGTATAACTAGCAGATTTGCTGTGGTGCATACCTCTTATATCATAATCTAAAAGCAATGAAAGTCAGTTATTTTCGGGAGAGTTGATAAATGTATTCATTAAAGATTTGCTGTCATGTTAATTATAAGACTCAAAGCAATTACATTGAAGAAATTCTCTTGCATAGATTTTTTTTCTTTTCCATAGTATTATGTTTCAACTGTTCATGTTTATGACATAACAAAAACACTTATAAATTGTAAGTAAATCAGCTTCCATTTGAATTCCGGCTCATTAATAAAAGTTTACAACCCTATTTAGGGTATATATCTATGTGATAACTTTAACTACTCGTCCATCACAACCCTAACATTTCAGTGCCTTTATATATTTAGCAACATTGATCACAAATGTTTTTCACTTGTATTTCGTCTTTTTCACTCAAGTCCTCTTTGTTATGAAACAGAGTAAAAATTGTTTACAGCAAGATTTTTGGATTTAAAATTTTATTCATGTTTTTATTCTACGAAGTAAGAATTCATTATAAACATGAAAGAAAGCCAACTGTGAATTGAATGCTGACTTAGTTGAAAGCAGCCAGCTCCAAAGATATCTTCCCTTGTTAGTATCTCTGTTGATAGTCAACATTTTAGCATCCGAAATGCAGCCACTAGCAAACAGGTTGTGCAATGTAAATTATATCATTTGAAAAATGCACAATACAAGAATTAATGTACATTCAAATGTATAAAAAAAATCATTGCTTTCATTTTCATATAATTATTTATACTAATTTTGAGGATGTTCTTTATAAATGGATTATTTACTACTTGAGAATTACACATATTGTAAGCAAATGTTTTCATGTTATTGAAGAATCAAATGTTGAAAAAATATGAGAGAAGGTTGCATCCTTAGATACAATTGGAAAAACCTAATGGTTTATCCAATATTAACTCTCTTATAGTAGATTTCAATTATTTTGTAAGATGGTGGTTTATAATTGATTAATCTTGTTTTTAATGTTTGAGTTAACTCGTGTATGAATGAAAATATGGATGTTATTGAAATGCAAGTTTGAATGAATAGGATTGCTCTTGCTAAATCAGATTGAGTCTGGTCAGGGAAAAAATGATTTTCTTTAAAAATACCAATTGCCAAATTTTTTTTTTTTTTTTTCTTCCTTCAGAAAGCTTGGTAATACTAATATTTCTGCATAGGAACAATAACTTTTTGTGTAATTAGATGTATTAAGCAATTTTTAAATATGCCAATTAAATTAGATGCATAAAAATATGCTAATTATAGTTAATTAAAATCTTGTCAGCTGGTTTTTTTCACAAAACCTTTCTAAATGTTTTTCTTGGGCAGAAAACTTCTTTTGAAGAATTAAAAAAAAATGCTATTTCAATCCATGTAAATTTTCAATTATCTTTTCTTTGTTTAAAGAGGAAATCTCCAGCATTATGGAATGTAGAAATCCTTATAGTTTAGCAAATTATGACTTTTCTTGATTACAAGTTACTTGTGGCAGCAGTCTCTTACTCAGTTGACTTGGTAGTTTGGTAGTTGACTAGTTAAATATATTAGTATGTACCCAAGGCCAATCAAGGTTCTACCTGTTTGGCAGTAGTGCAACACACATTGACATGTTTTCAACACAAAATGGCAGAATATTATGTATACATGAACACCTTTGTTAGTTTGGTTAATTTGTTCTGTAATTTTCTGTACTGTCTAAGTCATTATAATTTATCATTTTTTGATCAGCTTATATTTAGGTAGATTAATTTGTACAGCATTTTCTTAATCATACTACATGAAAATTGTACTATTGAAAGTATCTCTGCATTTACTGATTCTACATTTTCTACTTGCAGTCTATAGTACACCCTCTTGGAGAGGGATTCAGTTGAAGTCATCCTATCTTATACTGATTTGCCTTTGTGGCCACATGTACAAATGTCTGCAGTCACGAAGTTTCAATTGATGATGTAAAATGTTATCAAATTCGTAAATACTTTTTGTTTGAAATCATATCTTGCTTTATAGAACATTCTACTAAAATGATTCAAATTTTCAGTGAATTTTCATTGCTTGTGTAATTTTTATTTTGAAACTTGTATAATATCTGAGGATATATACATATATTAATGTCATTGATTCAAGATCTCTTGAGAAACTCAACTTCAAATCATTTCTTAAGTGAAGGAACTGAAATAATAGACCTAGCAGAAGGTTAGATTTTGTTCAAAGTGTTCATTATATCAATTATATTAATAGCTTATAAATCACAATGTTTTGGTCAATTTTCTCCAATCTTTGATAGATATTGTGTAGACTAGTTGATGTTGATGTGAATTCTATAAGTGGTCATGGGAAGAAAACAAAAGCAATGTGCAGTTCAGAGTAAAGATATAAGTGAATGAGGTTAACAAGATGAGTTTTTTGTCTAAATCTCTGAAATGGATTATCATTCATTTCAAACCTGTGTCCTTGGGTTTAGCATAGAATTTAACACCATATGGAATAATTTGTTCTCACTGATTTGATAAATTCTTA